>KZ651891.1:150634-166618 GCA_001010745.2 Gerris buenoi
AAACGATTAAAATAAAGAAAACAACGTTTTTGCCGATATCTTACATTTAACGTAACGATTTAAATGAAACTTTGTATACATCACCTATGGTATAATTGAAACAAGCATGCAAAGTTTCAACCTGTTACAAGCAGAAGTTTTTATGAGTTAATTATGTATATTTTTTATTTTAATATTTAATTGGAGTAATTTGACGTCGGCGATTGAGGGGACAGTTCTTTTTTGTTCTACAACCATCTGCTTTAACTATAAATTTATCATTAACTTTTTTCTCAATATACAATACATTATTTATTGAAAGACGTTCGCTTCAAAGATGATAAAAAGCTTTTCATTTAATTTTGCCTTAACTCCGCTAGTGCAAATAGTTATTTACTTTTAATTTTGTCTCTTTTCTAACTCCACCATGTATAAGTAGTTATTACTGTGATTTTATAATTTATATTTAATGAAAAGCGTAAGGAACCTCGTTCCTACCGGGTGTCCCACGACACCACATGTATTTTTTTTGTAACAAAGTTCCTTAAGGCGTGTTACAGCATCTGGAGCCTGGGAGTGAATCCAAAAAAAAAAAAGATTGAAAAGATTGAAAGAGACTGATGACTATAACTTGAGTAAAAGTTGTCCGATTTAAGTTGGTGCACATGTTCATTTTACCATTGCCCAGGACGAGTTCGTTGGACAACATTATCTGCCTAAATGTTTGCGTGCAACGGTAGTGTAAACATAAGCTTCAAATGAAAAATTGAAAATATTCAAACTTAATCTATTTAATGAGACAAACAACTTTTTTTTTTTTTTTTAATAATTTTATTTTAGTAAAACCAACACCGACACCGCTGTGAAGCGTTAAAGATCATAAAAAATATTAAAGCGGACCTAGATAATTAATTAATTAGGATAATGTATAAAAATAGAGGAGAAAAGATGAAACAGGGAGCAAAAAGAAAATCCAAATTTTCAAGCAGTGGAGGTAACAAAATATTCAAAAACATAAATCCTGAGGTCAATAGCCCTCCCCCTGTAAAATTGTTGTTTGCCTAGTTGTCCCAAGCTGCTACCTTCCAATATCTCGTGCTCAATTTGGCTCTCCTTCCTATTTTTGTCAGTGTTCCCAAGCTTTGTGAATTAAAACTTTTTTCGGCTGGACTTAAATGCACCTATCTTATCTATTTATGTAATTACATTTTTCAAGAAATTAAAATTTGGTTTTAAAATATTTAGAAGTGTAAACACATTTTTGAATGTAATACAAGTCCAATATAATTGCAACTTTGAAAATTAATTAGGATAAGGAATGAAACAGAAGAAAAGAGAAAGAAAAAGAAAAATACGTTTTTTTTTAATGTTTTATTTTGTTTATATTTGTCATTTATATTTACGTTCATATTTGACAATTTATGGGATAGTTTATTAAAGGAATTTTTTAGTGATTTGCTAATTGCTCTTCCCAGACACATAAGGAAGCTAACAACCTTTTCAAATCCTTTGTATTTACTTTACTTATGTTTGTTTGAGCCTGTTGTCTGTCAAATAAATCTTTGGAGGGCTAATTAACCCTCTCCCAGTCATCCAATCAAGATGAAACTGGGCACAATAGTAAAGGCGCCATTTCAATACGAGTTTTATCGTTGTATTGAAATGGCGCCTGTACTATTTATCATAGGAAGTTGAAGTAGGGCTCAAATTGTGCAGAATTAAAATTAGGAATGAAGCCTGTGATTAGATTTTTGATATCTTGCTTAGATCCAGTATAATTGTAATTTTACTGTTTTTCCTAACCTCAAAGGGCGGTAGAGCCTTAACTATAGACCAGAGTATAAAGTTGTCTAGGTTATCTTACATTTGGAAAAGAAAAAACTCATTCCCTGCGTCTCTTGGACTCAACTATTCCACTAGAAGAAATGTTGGTGAGATGCTGGCACAGCCAAGTTTTACTAGGTCAGGTGTGTTCAGTCACACGCATTATATCGGGCCTCGACTATACAATCAGCTTCCTCAATCCATCAAGTCTGCATCATCTTATCCTATTTTCAGGAAAAAGGTGATCCAGCATATCAAAACATGATGAGACTATCTTATACCATATAATATATCTGTAAACATTAGATAATACATCTGTAGCATAAAGATAACATTAGAATAATAATTATTATGTATAAATCATTTTAACTTGTCTTTTAGCGCATTTTCGAAGAAAATTAAGCTATTGCAATGACTTCAAAATGTTTGGAATGAAAATTTTTGAAAACTTTTTTCATGGAAATCCGTTTCAGACCATTCTGAATCGATTCCTAAAATTAAACACTTTTCTAATATAAGTATGTATGTAGGTGTGTATGTATGTGTGTATGTATGTATGTATGAATGGATATATGTATGTATATATGTATATATGTGTCACTCCAGTCAATATCTCTCATGTCAATATCTCAACAATGAATGTAATGTCTTTTTGAGCCAAAGTCACCCCCTTCCTCAAGCTTTGCTTATTTGGGGGTGCATCATNTACATAAATTACTTATTAAAATTTGTCTAAGAAAGAATGTAAGGTTCCCGAGTGATATGCTTTATAACGAATTTGATGTCTTAAATATAGACCAGAGTATAAAGTTGTCTCGGTTATCTTACATTTGGAATAGAAAGAACCTGTTCCCTGCGTCCCTCGGACACAACTATTCCACTAGAAGAAATGTTGGTGAGATGCTGGCAGAGCCAAGTTTTACTAGGTCAGGTGTGTTCAGTCACACGCATTATATCGGGCCTCGACTATACAATCAGCTTCCTCAATCCATCAAGTCTGCATCATCTTATCCTATTTTCAGGAAAAAGCTGATCCAGCACATCAAAACATAATGAGGCTGTCTTACTTCTTATAATATATCTGTGCATTCGTCCAGTCCAGTGAAAATAGAATGTTCTCCTGCTCGAGCTTAAGCACAGTCTTCACATTAGAGCTTGAGGCCATTCTGCAAGCTCTGAAAGCCGCAGCAAGTCAAGGATTTGATAAACTTATAGTGTACTCTGACTCTCAGGCAGCTCTAATAGCCCTAGAAAAAATGTATTCGCAAAACCTTACAGTCATTCATATTAGAAATGTGATAGAACAACATAAATTTAAGGCTCGATTCTGCTGGGTCCCTAGTCATTTAGGAATCCCGGGTAACGAGGCAGCAGACAGGCTTGCAAGACAAGCTGTAACAGACGGACAACCCTTGGAGACAATTATTACGCCTAAGGATCTAGACAGTTGTGTAAAGAGAAGAATTACAGATAAATGGCAACAATTATGGACAGATTCCATTGGCAACAAATTAAGATGTGTAAAGCCGAAGGTAGCTCACTGGGCCTCTTCTTACAGGAAGAATAGACACGAAGAAACAGTACTTTGTAGACTTAGAATCAGCCACACAAGACTTACTCACAGCTACCTGTTTACTAGGGACGAGGAACTTCCAAAATGTAGACTCTGTAATGATTATATAAGCGTAGTACATCTACTGAAAGACTGCCACCAACTCGAACAGCTACGGAAAAAACACAGCCTACCGGAGACACTGACTGAAATACTAGAAGACAACCAGACGACAGTAACAAAATTGATAAATTTCCTACAAGAAGCAGACATATACAACGACATCTGATGTTATTATACTTGTTCTTATCTAGTTATATAATTTATATAAATTAAACATTGTAAGGGTGTACATAACCTCGCAGTTGAGCACCCAAAATAAATAATAAATAAATAAATATATCTGTTAATATCATGTGTAAACATTATCTTACAGATAACATTAGAATGATATTATGTTTATATCATATTAACTTGTCTTTTTTTTTTATTAATATTATTGTTTTAATTTTTTATTTTTCCTCAACTGTTTTTAATTTTTTTTATTTATTTATTTTTATTTTATTTATTTTTTTAGTAGATTAATAACGCAGAAATAATTTTTGCCTAACTTTAAACATTTCCCGCTAGAATTCGCTCATATCTTCAAAATGACTTACTTTGTTAAGGCTCTACCGCCCTTTGAGGTTAGGAAAAACAGTAAAATTACAATTATACTGGTTCTAAGCAAGATATCAAAAATCTAATCACAGGCTTCATTCCTAATTTTAATTCTGTACAATTTGAGCCCTATTTCAACTTTCTATGATAAATAGTACAGGCGCCATACAACGAGTTAAATCTAAAAAAAAATAAAAAATAAAAAATAAATAAAAGACAATAGTACGGTACTTCTCGGAAAAGTCTGTCCTTAGTCCTTGGAAAATCACTCACGAGGTATTACTTTCAAAAAAATTAAAGATAATAGCTTGTTTATTTATGGGCTCACGAAAACCGCAAACAAAATTGAATAACTCACTTAAAAAAATCGCGGAAATTCTCTCGGANGCTTCTTATTAAAATAAGTTGAAAAATGAAAAAAAGAGGCGCTACCTTTTTGTTGCATTTAGATGTGACTTCTTACACCTTACTCCTTAGTCTTTATACTTTTAAGCCAAAATATGGAACGAAGTCTGGGCGAACTAAGTTTGAATCAAAAGGCTAAGTGCAAGTTCGCGGGGGCGAAGTATTTTTTTTTCAGTACGTTGGCCCTACTGATGTTTTAAATGACTGTCAGGTTATGCATTTTTTTAAGGCTGTTATTTTTTCTACTCACATGTTTCAGCTGATTATTTAATAATTTTGCGCTTTTATTTTGTTGATTCTCGTATAAATAATTACTTTAAGTATCCATGACATCGTTGTTATACGGCGTTTGCCTTCCGTAGCGGGTTTATTATGTAATTATTGTCTCCGTTTTCGTCGTTAACAGGCGGAACGTTTCCCTTCGACGTAACATCGGATGGAAGTTGTGTTCCTGTTAAATTCACGCAGTTCGGAGCCGTTTTGTTTATTATAATCGGTTTTATTTACCGTGGAAATGTCAAGACATGAAAACGTGAGTTGCGATCTATGTTTAAAAAGTAATTTCAAAGGTTTGAGGTACAAGTGTTTACTGTGCTTCGACTATGACCTGTGTAACAAGTGCTACGAATCTTCGGACACCAGAACCAACCGCGGCCACTCCAAGAATCACCCGATGCAGGTGCTCATCACTAGGCACGACTTCGACGTGTATTACGGCGGCGAAATAACCAACGGCAGGATACAATCTTTCACATGCCCCCTATGTTCTGTTATGGGATGGTCCCAGCAGGGCCTCGTAGACCACGTCAGTTCGGACCACTACGAGACCTTCATGGACGTCCTCTGTCCTATATGTATAGCCATGAATATCCGAGAACCTAACGTAGTCACGGATTATCTGGCGGGCCACATATCTCTAGAACACTCGGGTCAGAGTCGAGAGACGACCTCTCAGGAGAATTCAAACAGACCCGAAATCAGGAGGATACCTCCTGCCCTGTATAGAAGTACGAGATCTCACAGAAATTTAAGAACCTTGGTGAATTCGAGGTTCGGTAATTCTTTTACGACTTTAGTATCTTCGTTAGAAACCGTCGACCCGATTTCTCAGCTCATATCCCACCTTTCAGGCAGGAGTTCGGAAACGACTACTGAAAACACCGCGACCGTTCCAGAACGGATACAGACTAAACGCAAGAATTTCCAGACTGTCAGAGCGGTGGCTCCTACCATCCTCCAACCTGTCACTAATTCGGAGAAACCTCCCCCTGAGAACCCTACACACAAATTCATATGTAAAATAGCCGATCCGAACATATCGGAGGATAGTCTTCAGTCCTTTGACCAGGACAGGGCAGACAGGAGTCTGTTTGTCCATGAATTGTTCCTATCTGCTATTTTCAAACCGGAAAAGAATGTTACTGAAATGGTTAATGTCAAAACATCATCAAATCGTAAGTTATCTCTTTATCTCCCAATGTAATTATTTGTACTTTATATAGGTATGTGCAGTGCTCGATTTCTAGAAATTGAGGTGCCGGAACTGCAACCTTCCCCCCCCCCCTCTATAGAAGGGGGGTTCGGGGGTCACACCCGGGAAACATTTCAAAAACAGCATTTTAAGCAGTTTTAGACATAACCCCACACTCTTAGTGCCGATAATTTTTTTTTATTTATCAGAGAGAGAGGTCCCGGAACGCCGTTCCGCCTCAAATCGAGCCCTGGGTATGTGTATGAATTTCCCCCTACTTTTAAACTAAAACCACATTGCTGATGTCTTGGGAGGGTATGTTTCAGCAAGACCTACTCTACCTAGAACATTAATGTGATTTTCCAAATTGTTTATTTCCTAATCTATTAATTTATAAATTAAAGCAAATATTATAAAAAATGTATGTGCCTTACATTTATGTAAGTTAAAAATATATAGATATATCTGAGCTTTACGGCGCTAAATATTCCTTTATTAAACCAGTCAATTTGCTGAATCTGTGATTATAGTGAGGAAGAAAGCGCTTGAGAATAGAGGAAGGGTAAGGAGAAGCAGTTTTAAGTTATAATGAAACAGTGCAGAGCGTATTAATATACCACACAAAGGCACTTTTATAGAAGAGGGCCCCATTCTTCTGGGGATTATCAAAACCACACGGAAATTATTATAAACGTCACGTCGCCAATTATTATAAACAATGATATCAGTGAACAAGAATGTACAATTGATATATTTGGTGATGTACTCGAGATATATCGATTGAAACGTCGGAAGAGTGTTACATAAATCAATATAATTTTTACCATCTGGTTTACTCTTCACACTTATGAAATACCTTATTTTGAGTAACAAATTAAATGCTTAAAAAACACAGATACTAGCAACCGACAAATTTTTTATAAAACTGCTGATCCTGTAGAGGAAAAGGATTAATTCAGATGTGAATTGTTACTATTTTATATGTTTCTTAAATTAATAACATGTCAAACACTTTAATATTTTCTTAACAGATAATAACTCTCAATTTTTTATCCTCTTAACTTCCTACTGCTTTTCAAATGGATTTACCAAGTCTAAAAATCTTTCCACATTGATGTATAAACTTATTGTGGGCCCCTAGAAGCTCATTGCTATTATCTTTATCTACGATTGATACTTCATATAAACATTGTATCTATTTTTAGATTTGTAGAAAGTGATTCTTTACGCTCCTGTATTAATTGCGCATGCGTGTCTCGTAGTTTTGAAGAATTCCTCTTCTTTACAACTCTAGAGCCGAAAAGAAGAAGAATTCTTCAACTTTACACACGATTAACGAGTTTGTTTACATTTAACATAACTAATTTGATATTATTTAGTTAAAGTAACTGTTTGTATCGAGTTTTTTGTGAAAATCATTGAGTGATTTAAGTGATTATGACGAATATGAGGAGAATAATATGCCTTCCAAAATAATTAATTCAACTCAAAATACAACTAATGAATTGATGTCATCTTTATCAAAAGAGAAATACGAGCTTACATACAGGAAGTTTATTATTTTTTTCTGTATTTATTATTGAAATCTAACAATCGTAGATAAAGTACGGTACGCAACTCGTACGAAAACTGCATTTTGCATTGCTTGTGTGGTTTTACTCCCCTCGCAATCGCTCGGGTGCAAACTCCACACTCGCATGCAAAATGCTACTTTCCACACTCGACGCGTAATGTACTATTGCCTTGGAGCAAAGTTAATGGAAAATGGAGGTTATAGGTTAAATCACCTTCATAAATGTGGGTAGCTACTTAAGCTTATTGTAATTGGCATCTGGTTGTAAATGTCAATTACATGGATATTACAGCAGATGCAGGGCTTGTAGTGAGTCACTGAAAGTCACTTATTTTGACGAGAGTCACTTTTTGGTCACAATCTTATTTTTTTAAAAAAAAATGCCACTTATTTGGGCTTAAAAGGATAAAAATTTTAATTTTTTGTAGTTTTTAATACAAAACTTATATTTTAACTGTTTTTCAAAAGGGATTTTGTAAGCTCATCACTCATCATACTAGTTGATCTCAAATAAGCCAAATTGTTGTTTCATTTCTTTAATATATGTTCATTATTTATATTTTCAAAACTAAAGATGTTTGCCTATATTCAAAGGCTAGATAAGAGTAAAATGTTTTTCTATTATAGTTTAGTTCATTTCTTATGTATGCTACCATACTACAAGTGTTAGCATGTGTGTGTGTTCTTCTTGTCAAGTGTTAGCTTTTTATTTAATTGGTTACCATACATCAATATTAGTATTTTTTGAACTTCTTTATGTTGTGATAAAAGTTAAAATAAAAATAAATTTATAAAAAAGAACAGAAAAAGGTAGGGGAGAACCTTTTTTTTAAATATTTTATTCCTAACTCCCTCTTTTTTTTCGTACTGTAGTACTGTTACGGTACCAAAATCAAATTAACAAAAAACCGATCTAAAATTTTTATAATTGCACTTGTTTAACAGTGCTAAACAACAAGAAGTAACTAAAATATTTTTTTTTACTTAAAATTAAGTCACTTATTTTGAAAAACATAAAATTAAGTCACTTATTTTGAAAAACATAAAATTAAGTCACTTATTTTGAAAAACATAGTCACTAAAGTCACTTAATTTTGAGGAAAAGCTACAAGCCCTGCAGATGGTGTAACGTAACATGCCAAACCCTGTAATCATTTATTGCATATAGTTGTGTTGAGCCCTTTTACTAAAAGGGCTAAACTAACTAGGCTCTCCATGGGAGTTACACCATGCATTATTATTATTATGTATACAAATATTGACAATTTATTTTCATCTGATGTTTCAGCTACTTGTTACAAAAGAGTAATGGACGAAACTATGGAGGTGCAAGATAAAATTGAGGGAGAACTAAAATTGGATCCAGTTGACAAAGAAGTGGTAATCTTATATCAGGGTGAACAGGGAGATTCATCCAATCAATTTTGGAAGGTAAATATTATATTTCAGTAGTTTAATAAATTAAGGGCAATAGGGAACTATAAATCAGAGTGTGTATGTGGTACGGATAAACACTAATGACAATCAACACTCTGATGATGTCCTACTAAAGTGTCCAAAAACAGTCTTCGTCTTCATTAATAATTAGCTATTGTGGTTTTAACAAAATGAACATTAATTTTGCTCTTAAATCCTTTTTCCTAGAAGTAGGTTCCACAAAATCTTAATAGAAACCACTTATTTTACATAAAACTTCTAATGAATCTCTGAGTGTTCATTCATTTGATATCCTAGTTATACCCCTAAGAATAATAGGATATAAGAAAGCAAGGAAACGCGATTATATCTTTATAAAACCCCTTATTTTTAACAAATTAGAAGATATTACTGAGACCTATACCTCTCCTCTTATCAAAAGTTTGTTATTTTATTTGCAAATTTGAAGCTAAAATGACAATATTTTGTTTACAGGGCAAGAGAATAATTGAAATGGAAAAAGAAAGGCCATCTTGGTTCAGCAAGAATTTGCTTCAACGGACAACCGACAAATCTGAGCTGGTTCCTGATGTTAAGCCAAAGGACTTAGCCTGAATTATTATTATTGTAATGAAAACAAAAAATTGTATTTATATAATTTAAGTCTTTAATTTTGAACTTGTTTTTTTTTTTTTTTTTTTTTTTTTTTTTTTTTTTTTTTTTTTTTTTTCTTATCTGTAAGTTACGTATGTTGAGTGGGAGGTGTTATTCCGAATTTGTTGCAGTATTTTTTTTACCTGTAAATCAACATTTTTTTAAAAAAAGTAAATAATGTTTTAAAAAATATTATAAGAAAGAGATTAAATGATAGTGTATTTATTTAAAATATTTATTATCGGCTTCAGTAATTTAATATCTCTATTTTAAAGCTTCAAAATAGATGAAAACCCAGAAAATAAAGCAATATTATTGAAGAAGGGAGAAAATGGAGAAATACGGATAAAAATACATCCCTGCATCTAGCAATTGAACACATCCTGAAGGAATTCCTCTATTGTACCGAAGCTGCTAGAGCACATTCATTTTGACAGGATCCATTTCTATTGCCCTTTCTCCCTTTTTGCAATAATAATGATTATGATTTGGAAAACCTTTCATTTTGTATTATTTAATAACATGATTTGAGTTCTACTTTGTTGCTCATAATGATTACTGTAATAGTTGAATCTTTGTTAAGTGCAGTCATTATGCACATTAGATTTATGTCTCAATTACACAAGAAAACCCTTTATAATAATACATTTTCTTATTATAATAATAAAAACTTAAAGAATAAGGTAAGAATAATAAGGACAAGAATAAAGTTGACTGGCTAAACTAATCCAAAAGGGATACTTGAGTGATCACACTCAAGTTGTATTTGTTTTTAATTTTTACACATTTTTAATTAGCTTCATATTTTTTTCTAAGACAAATCTTGTAACCTAAATTAGACCCACTTCCTGACTACCAAGAAAACTGAAAATTGACCAGATTATTATGTGTTTCTGATGATAACTCAATAATCAGCCATTAGTTTTAACAAAGTATTAGTACAGTTCAATAGATTTATACTATATTTTGGCGGGTAAATTAAAAGAAAAAACACAAATAGTGACAGGGAAGTGAGGTTATTTCCGTTAAAATCTTTTAATTGTATGCTGCAAAGATTTTGCTGTAGGGAAGAGCAAGCTCCGATGGAAACCTGTTTTACTCACCTTTGTTTGGGCTACCTTTAGATCCTTGATTTTTTTTTTTATTATTTTCTCTAATTTAAATTAAATTAGTTTCTCCTTTTTGGGGTATGTTTTATAAAAGTGTGTTTTTTTATTTTTAATATTACAGTAGAGCATCGATTAACTAATGTTTTTTGGGGTAGTTAGGATAATCAAACATTCGGATTATCAAAATTCACTAAAAAATTAGAAGGGAAGATGTAAAAATAATCAACTACGTTTCTTCAAAAAGCATCTTTGTTTTATTTATCTAGTACATGGTGGAAAAAAAAAAAAAAAAAAGTCGTATCTCCTATGATTAATTTGGCATAAAGAAAGTTGTATTCTTATGTGCTTAATTTGTTTACTTTTTGATACTTAATTAACATGAATCTTGATTTGCCGAATCCCATGTCACTATCAAGCTTCATGTTTAATTCCACTGCTTTTTCACACAAAATGGGTCCAGATATGGGCTGTCTTGAGGCCTGTTTTTGCAAAAACTAAGTGAATGCAGCATCTTCCAACAATTCGGATTTTTTTTTATATAGTTTTACGATATAAACTGCCCTCCTTATTGTCAAGATTGAGTGCATTCCTAGTGATTAAGTCAGAATTATTTTTTATTCCCGTATTTGTTGTATTACTAACATGGAACTTTACAACTAATTCAAGCAGAATGGAAAGGCATTAAGTGGAAAAATGCTGGAAATGATTCCATAAATTACGTAGATAAACAAAAGTTAGTTCATAGTAAACGGTGTTAATGTCTGTCCTGTCAAAATTCATCGAAATCTGGTATCCCTTTATACACCTTACACCGATCTTTCTAGGAATTTATTTAGCGGCAGCTTTTGATTTTTTTTTTTTTTTTTTTCTAATGAAGCCAGTTTGGATAATTGGCGCTCAACTGTATTATTTGTTTTGTATCTTTCTTTAATTTAACGGCTTTTTTTTTTATTCTTTTGGTACTTTAAATATGATCTGAATCTGATGATTACATAATTTCTAAATATACAAGTACAGTGTTAACATCTAATTTATCGTAGAACTCAAATCATAACTCTCCTGTTATGCTGTTTCTACAACAGATATGCTGTTAAATTCCAATGACCTTTTGATTTGAAATAGTTGAGATGTTTGGGAGTAAAGAAAAATATTTTCTACTTTCTCGTATTTGAAGTGCAGCAGAGGCTTAGAAATCCAACAGAGGCTTAGAAATCCAAACTAGTTTCAAACTCCTGAATTCATCGGATTATCAGTAGTTCTGTTTTTTTATTGTCTCTAAAAATTAATTACATTGTTTCTGGGGTTCTCTTTTAGTTCAGTTTGCCCCAGTAGGGAGTATCAAAGTAAAATAGGAGACATGAGGCAAAAATTTAGTCGAGTTCCCCCATTAGTATTAAGACTATTATTATTATAGCTTTATCGAAGCCTCCCTATTTAGGGGTTGTTGTAAGGTTATTATAAGTTATAGTATTAAGACTAAGGGATATTTAGTTCAAAGGAACATAAAACTACAGTACATTAAAGTAATAAATACCCTTAGGCTAATTAACTATTGAAAAAATACTATTCCTTTGTCTTATTTTAATTTTCACTCAAGTCATGTCAAATGTGCAATGAAATAAGGGGGTTACAACTAAAAGAGTGCCGTTCCTGTTATAGTTTATAGATTAGATATATTATTCTTATGTTCTGACATCATGAATACCATGTATTTCTGTTTTAAAAGAGATCATTAATGAATTAGAACATCAATGGATTTATTCATTATTATTATTATTATTTATTTTTTTTTTTTTCACCACTGCCTGGAACTACAGGAAACAGTACTTCTCTGTAATATTGTTCATAAACAATTATTTACTCATATGCAGGTATGTTATCAAATTTCACATAAACACACTCCTACATTATATACATGTGTACATTCTTCTCTCATCTCCTTACCTTTTTTTACCCTAAACACTTCGGATTATTGGAGTTTTCAGCCTGAACCCAAAAGAGGAGTTAAAAAAAATTCTGTGAAGACTTGTGGGGCCTAAACTACTAGTCAATTTTGATTAAATTTAGCATACATGTTCTGTAAAATTATACCTCCACGTGAAATTGAGAAGTGAATTCTTACTTTATATTTGGGCTTGCTGCCTTTGATTAAAACATGAAAATTTCCTGAAAAACGTAATTTATCTTGTCGTTATTACCGATAAAAAACATTGTCCTACGAGGAATCAAACCCGGGACTCTAGGGATCGAAAAAGAAAAAAAATCTTAATTACATAACGGGTATGCTTAATCATCTACAAAACCCTAAAAAGTTCTTGGACGCAAGTTCCCTGTGATTTTTTCCTAAATTTTATTTAAATTATAATTGCTATCGTTGCCTAATTTCAAATTCAAAATTTTTAGGAGTTCCTTAGGATTGCCTTTAGATTTGTTTTAAATTGAGTTTAATAGTTGTCATAAATTAATAAGGTTGTAAATAAGTAATCTTACATTTTTATCTCAAAAGTTTTTATTAAGACTAGATCTTTTACTAGTTTAATCCGTGTATTAGATCTCCTTGCTTGATACATTCCAAAGTAGACCATTTTCATGCATAGTACGTAAGGTTCTGCGGGTTGACTCGTAATAAACAGGTTTTGCGGTGAAATCCACGTCACGAAGGGGCTGAAATCCGACCTTTCGCTTCCACTACTGGAAGCATCTTCAAGGATGTGGTGCATCATGATCTTGACTCAAAGCAAACACAAGATATACTGTTTGCTCGGCAATATATACTACAGATATCTCGTTCCGGGATCGTATAAAATGATGTTATCTCTTCAGACGGATACGCTTGTGTATCTGTTATCTGTGATCCATCTTTTGGATCCCTCCAAGTGAAGTAAGAGTCCCACCCAGCACTACCATCTACTCCAACCATCTTTTTAACTATAAAATCATTATAATTAACTATAATTTGCTTCATATTTGGATTAAGCTCGCTTCAATAATAAATCCACGTGATGCCTAGTTAATATATTATTTAAAATGTGTTCAACAGGTGGTTGTTTTAGTTTTGTTTTCAATTTTCAGCAAAATCAGATTTACATCAAGTCTGCACCGTCGACAGACAGACATTTTTTAAAATTCACTTTTTTGGACTCTGGGGACCTCAAAACGTGTAAATCCATAAAGACCAAAGTTTCGTGCTATCACAATACTTTCTCTTCGTATGAGAAAGTAAAAGAAGGTAACTAAGTTTATAAAACAGGTTGAAAGCTATATATGTTAAAGGGTTGAACAGGGGATAACATAAAACAGTTACCACTGTTAAATACCACATTAACATTACCCTCTAAGTTTCACTGAAGGATCTTTGTCCTATGACCACCATATGGTAATAGGGAGAAGAGATATGAAGAATTAATTGGAATATTGAGGGAACATCTTGATCCAAAACCAAGTATCTGGGCACAATTTGTTTATATGGAGATTGCAAGAATCAGAAATTGAATAAGTGGCACAATTACAGAAGGCTTGCAAGAAGTTAGTGGTAGGACTATTCCTTAAATTGCAATTTATTAGGGGTCTAAGTGATGGTGACATCCGCATGAAACTATTACAGTTACATGAAGAAATGAATTTTAATGAACAGATAAACACAGCAAAGCTATTGAACTTGCTAAGAATGCAACCAAAATTAGAAACCCTAATAACATTGTTTACAAATTAAAAAGAATTTGTAAACAAAATATTTATTCATTATCTTGGCCACTCAAAAGTAATTTTGTCTTTTTCTCATAGGTTTTTTGTGGATTTTAATCTCCTGTTATAATTAATTTTTACAGTACGTAAATAATATACAAGGAAAAAATTTTTTTTTTTTTTATTGTCCAATAATTTATAAAACAAATATATGTCTAAATATAATAAGATTACATAATAAATTGTACATTTAAAATAATTTATTTCTAATATAAATCTGAATAGGATTATAAAATGGCATGGCTATTTACTGATGTAAAACTCCCCTAAAATAATATTGATAAAAAATTATGCGACAGTTGTTCAGAAACATCAATAAATCTAAACACAAGCTTGTAAGTAAACAAAACACTTATATTTTTTAGACGCAAAATATTTCGTTAGGGAGTGGATACAATCAAACATTTATTTGAGTTCCTTGAAGACTAAATAGCTATCACATTTTATTAACCGAAGAATGATTATAAGTTGCCACTGACAGAAGAAGCTAGTCCACTTTCCCATTTAAGTTCAACTTTTATCTTGACATAATTTACATTTGGTACCTATTCCTTTAATTTAAAAAGGTAAAAAATTATGAGAATTTCAAATTAAGCTTATACATAAATTTGGCATAGGATTAATTAAACTATAACTAATAACAATTAAGTAAATAAACAATAGATCATCTTAGCTAAGCTGAACTTTTTAAAAAAAAAAAAAATATATAATATGAGTTATCTCATGAGCCAATTTAATCATCACAAATAAATCATTTTTATAAATCATTTTTCATAAATCGGTCTGAGCTAACTTATGACAAACTTAGTTGCGGATAATATTGCTTCCAGAGTACTGAAGCCAATTGAAACAAAGTAATCATTCTAGAGAATATGTTTTGATTGTTTATTTAAACTAAAATTTCCTGAATAGGAATTTATATCAGAAATCATAATTTGTCTTGTGTCTTATCACCTCTTATTGTCCATTCTATCTCCTCTTATCATCCTCAGTAGTTTATAGAGCTACGCATTTTACGGAATTAATCACTGGTTTTCACTTTTTTTCTTCTTCAAAGCGTTGTAGTTTTTTTTTCTTTTTAATCTCAAATATCTTTTTATACATTACTTCTTAAAATTACTTTATGATATATATTTAAATACTTTACCAGTTCAAATATCGAGCTGTAATGGCACATGTATCAATAACATAGGTACCCCACAAGCTACATAAAGAAAAAAGGTATAATTAATAACCATGCCATAAATTAACATAAGAAAAATAAAACCCTAATAAATATAGCACCATATTCTATAGAATACATTAATAATACAATAAAACGAATAGGTTGAACTGTGACAATTAAAAACTGAGCAATTTTACAAGAAAAAAATAAAAATAAATAAATAAAAATAAAAAATAACTTACTAATTAAATATTGACAAAAAAAAGCATAAATAATAAGTACTAATTGCTTTTATTTTAATTGCAGTAAATCATAAATATACAACAAAGAATCTTAATGATTAATTTGATTTTAATACATAATAAAATTTTGATTTTTTTTTTTTTTTTTTTTTTTTTTTTTTTTTTTTTTTTTTTTTTTTTTTTTTTTTTT
>KZ651891.1:169893-183690 GCA_001010745.2 Gerris buenoi
GGGTAATGCTACTGATATATGCCTATTCACATAAAAAATATCAAGCTGTATATATAACTCCTTCCTTCAGAAAAAAATTTCCGAAAAGCGAAATTTTCTTGATTTTTATATCTAACTTCAGGTGAAGTTTTCTCTTGGAAGGAAAATTACTAGGTGAAATATGGACATAACCTAATTTAAACACTGGGCAATTACCTTTAATTTGGTTTTTGTTTCAGCCTTCTAGGACAAATAGTTTAGGAGATATGAGCGTTGACGTAAATGCCCACAAACACACAAATTAGCGTGCGAAGGAAAGCAAAAATGGCCGCCATACCTAAACGGTTTAAGATAACAAATTTCAAGCATCGTTTTGAACACCTTAAATATGAGGGAAAAAACAGGGAAAATATAAATTTTTTCCAAAATGGTCGAGCAACCACCTCTGGACCGGTCCATATGGATTGACCCATTTATAAAATCTACTATATTTAGAATAAAATAATAATTTTTTTTTTACTTAAAACTTTATATCATTTACATCTATTAATCAATGAATTGAATAATAATTTAATTTAATTGCACATAATTTGTTTAAACTTATTTTTCCCTACCGGTTTTAAGAGTGATGTAATTACTAATTACTAATAAAATAAATATATCATGTGATAATCACTCAATTTAATATATATTTATAAATTTACCATATTATATATATATAACATATAGATAAACTTGAGTCTTATCAAAATCCCATGCTCAACTTCCAACTAAAATTATTTTTATTATATCGTAAATATTATTTTAAAAAATGTTTATGTGACACAAGTAATACGGTCATTGTAAATATTTTATAGTTTCAGAAGTGTGAATTTAAATTTTTAAAAATTAAGAGCAAGAATTAAGGAAACAATCAACTCATTGCAAACTCAAAGTAAAAATTTAAACTTTTTTTTAGTCTATCGTCTCAAAAAGATAAATAGTTTTGAAAGCACGTCAGTACTTCCTCTTCCAAAATTTGCTAATAGTGGCTTTTATTATTATTATTATTATTCTTTATTTATTTTTTATTATTATTATTATTTTTTTTTTTTTTAAAAATCCTTAGACGGAACTCCGATATCTCATGAATTGTTCCTACAGTAACCAATTCAAGCTTCAGAGCTATATTAGTAGACGTAGATACACAAATTTAATAATTTCACATATTATACAAATTGGAGAGATGTAATTATAAGTATTGGACACAGGCCTAGAGACAAGTTATCTTGTAAATTGTTAACAGAATGACAGATAAGATACAATTTCCTGACACCTGTTTACAACAGAAATAAATCTTTGGAGTAATAAGTAAATTAAATTTTAAAATAATCTTTGGTATCATGCGTTAAAAACAATTATTAGCACGTTAGGTGAATGAATAATAAGTAACCCTATAATTAAGCTTTGTACCATTATTTAAAATCAATCATATTATAGAAATTGAGTATAAAGAGGATCAGTCATAAGTTAAAATAAATGTTTTAGATTTAGCGTAGATTTGGAAAAAGTTATTTCCTTCTTCAATGAAAAAAAAAAAAAGTCAGTGGTATATATAGGTACAAAGAGTAAGTATTCCATCAGTAGGTATATACCTTGAAAAGATGATGTAATACTTACTCTATGTACCTATAAATACCACTGATATTTGTTATTACCACCATTCTTGTTTTTAAACCTTACCTTGAAGAAGGAAATTAATTTTTATGTAACATTTGTACATCCAACTCTTTGAGTTTGTTTTTTAGCTGCAAAAGTTGTGTTTAATGCTGTTTTATTAATTATAGGACTAATAAGCAACTATTGTAAAAGAGAAACATGACAGTACCACTTGCATTACAAGACTACATCATCATTTCATTGTAAATAATAATAATAAATCACCTTCAGAACTCTGATTTTACACTAAAGTGCACGGAAGAATATTAATGAATAATTTGTTCTTACGTTATTTTGGAGCCCTTTGGAAGGGCGTGTGATGAAGTCGGGTGATAGTTAAAGTGGAAGTTGGTTCTTAGTTCCGAGTGCATGTGATTATGAGTGACAGGACAGCGTCACGTGACCACTTCAAAGTTAGACGATACCTTCTCTTCATCCTCTTCTTCGACAAAANGTTTATACATCAATTACTATGAACATAATTTGTATAAGTTTTGTTTTAAAAACTTTCAGAATAATTGCAAAATTTATCAGAAATATTTTTCTTTTTTCAATAATAAGTTAAGAAATATGAAATAAAATTAGACCCCTTTCAATTCACTGAATACCTTTCAGAGATAATATCATTTTATACAACTTTTTCATCACCTTAAAGCTGCCATATGTACAGAATAAATAGTTGTACACAAGGAGAAAAATATATGACTCCCTTAATTGCTCTACTCCCTTAAAACGTGATTTACAATAATGTTCCTTTGAGATACAAATATGCCTTTTTGATTTACCATGGACCTGTGTTCAAGGTAGAGCACATTATACCCCTTGAAAATATTGGACTCTTTATTTTAACTCTTTAAGAAACTTATACAAACAATGTACACATTGGCCAAAACTAGAATAGAATTAACAATATGATGAATAGATAAAGTTTGTAAAATTTTACTAAACTGATATTTTTAATCTTAAAGATTAAATGAAACAATTATGCTTGATATCAAAAGGATATTTAATTTAAGGTCATACATATGTACACTCTGAAATATTTTCTTGCTGCCTCTCACTGACTAAACTCTATAATTAATTCGTATTTAAAATTTCAATAATTTTGATTCCAACTAAGAACTTTATTCACAGCTCCTAAATCTATAGCTTCTCCCTTCTTGCTCAAGCGAAAAACGTTGAGGCAATCAAATATGATTTCTTAAAAGAACTCTTCTTTGAATTTTCTTAAAAGAACTGAAGAAGATTAAAAAATTAATTATTTTCTTTCATCTTTTAATTATGTCTATAAAGACACATTTAATAAACCAACCTTCATTTATTAATTTTTATATTTAAAGAGTTTAAAGTTAAGATAAATTACTAATTTTAATGAAATCCCTAAAAGATTCAAAAGAGTTCATATTCAATACGTTCCATATTTGGGTCAATCCATACGAAGTGGTCCAAAAATAAAATAGTTGGTTGCTCGACCATTTTAGAAAAAATTTATATTTTCCCTGTTTTTTCCCTCATATTTAAGGTGTTCAAAACGATGCTTAAAAAATTTTTATCTTAAACCGTTTAGGTATGGCGGCCATTTTTGCTTTCCTTCGCACGCTAATTTGTGTGTTTGTGGGCATTTACGTCAACGCTCATATCTCCTAAACTATTTGTCCTAGAAGGCTGAAACAAAAACCAAATTAAAGGTAATTGCCCAGTGTTTAAATTAGGTTATGTCCATATTTCACCTAGTAATTTTCCTTCCAAGAGAAAACTTCACCTGAAGTTAGATATAAAAATCAAGAAAATTTCGCTTTTCGGAAATTTTTTTCTGAAGGAAGGAGTTATATATACAGCTTGATATTTTTTATGTGAATAGGCATATATCAGTAGCATTACCCAAAAAAATATCAATGATAAAACTTGAATACTTTTATTTATATAAATTTTTGAAAATTGAAATTTTTGAAAATTTGCCATTTTTGGGCCTCTATATCTCCGATGGGGCTGAATCGAAAATTCTGAAATTTGCACAACTTACAGGGCTCTTGTATTAGGTCAACCGAAATAAAAAATCATTTTGTATATTTGGGTAGCAAAAAAGTTATGCAAGCTCAAAAATGCAGAAAAAAGTTACGTGATAAAGTCGTTTTTGCACGCTTTATGGCTGATCGACATTTATTTTTTTGATGTAAATTTGTTTTATTTCCATTATTCAATTGGTTTGACATAGCCTGGATTCGTTAAATTCAAAAATATTTTTTTTAAAAATGTTATAGCCCTGCTATTAAAAATACAAACATTGCAGTGTGCCTCTAAGACTCAGTCTGTTACTTTTGAATAGGGCAGTTGTTATCATTGGGGTTAATTTTTAATTAATTTGTGTAAAGGGGATAACACTCATAAATCTGTTGTATTTTCATATAGTATAAAAATTAGTTTACAGCACTACCTAGTTATTTAAATTAACTGCAACTGACTGAGACTTAAAAACGTTTTCCATTGTTTTGCCATCTTCACCATCTGTTGATCCAAACTTTGGACTTCAGTTAGCATTGCTATTAATAATCACTTTGAAAAAAATTGTAAAATAGGCCTGCAGTTGCACAAGATAAGAATTAACATATTTTTAATCAATGTTACTATATAATTACGATAAGAATGTGATTATTACACATCTGCAATGTTTTTTTCAAATTGGTATTTAATAGCAGGGCTATAAAATTTTTTAAAAAAGATATTTTTGAATTTAACGAATCCAGGCTATGTCAAACCAATTGAATAATGGAAATAAAACAAATTTACATCAAAAAAATAAATGTCGATCAGCCATAAAGCGTGCAAAAACGACTTTATCACGTAACTTTTTTCTGCATTTTTGAGCTTGCATAACTTTTTTGCTACCCAAATATACAAAATGATTTTTTATTTCGGTTGACCTAATACAAGAGCCCTGTAAGTTGTGCAAATTTCAGAATTTTCGATTCAGCCCCATCGGAGATATAGAGGCCCAAAAATGGCAAATTTTCAAAAATTTCAATTTTCAAAAATTTATATAAATAAAAGTATTCAAGTTTTATCATTGATATTTTTTTGGGTAATGCTACTGATATATGCCTATTCACATAAAAAATATCAAGCTGTATATATAACTCCTTCCTTCAGAAAAAAATTTCCGAAAAGCGAAATTTTCTTGATTTTTATATCTAACTTCAGGTGAAGTTTTCTCTTGGAAGGAAAATTACTAGGTGAAATATGGACATAACCTAATTTAAACACTGGGCAATTACCTTTAATTTGGTTTTTGTTTCAGCCTTCTAGGACAAATAGTTTAGGAGATATGAGCGTTGACGTAAATGCCCACAAACACACAAATTAGCGTGCGAAGGAAAGCAAAAATGGCCGCCATACCTAAACGGTTTAAGATAACAAATTTCAAGCATCGTTTTGAACACCTTAAATATGAGGGAAAAAACAGGGAAAATATAAATTTTTTCCAAAATGGTCGAGCAACCACCTCTGGACCGGTCCATATGGATTGACCCATTTATAAAATCTACTATATTTAGAATAAAATAATAATTTTTTTTTTACTTAAAACTTTATATCATTTACATCTATTAATCAATGAATTGAATAATAATTTAATTTAATTGCACATAATTTGTTTAAACTTATTTTTCCCTACCGGTTTTAAGAGTGATGTAATTACTAATTACTAATAAAATAAATATATCATGTGATAATCACTCAATTTAATATATATTTATAAATTTACCATATTATATATATATAACATATAGATAAACTTGAGTCTTATCAAAATCCCATGCTCAACTTCCAACTAAAATTATTTTTATTATATCGTAAATATTATTTTAAAAAATGTTTATGTGACACAAGTAATACGGTCATTGTAAATATTTTATAGTTTCAGAAGTGTGAATTTAAATTTTTAAAAATTAAGAGCAAGAATTAAGGAAACAATCAACTCATTGCAAACTCAAAGTAAAAATTTAAACTTTTTTTTAGTCTATCGTCTCAAAAAGATAAATAGTTTTGAAAGCACGTCAGTACTTCCTCTTCCAAAATTTGCTAATAGTGGCTTTTATTATTATTATTATTATTCTTTATTTATTTTTTATTATTATTATTATTTTTTTTTTTTTTAAAAATCCTTAGACGGAACTCCGATATCTCATGAATTGTTCCTACAGTAACCAATTCAAGCTTCAGAGCTATATTAGTAGACGTAGATACACAAATTTAATAATTTCACATATTATACAAATTGGAGAGATGTAATTATAAGTATTGGACACAGGCCTAGAGACAAGTTATCTTGTAAATTGTTAACAGAATGACAGATAAGATACAATTTCCTGACACCTGTTTACAACAGAAATAAATCTTTGGAGTAATAAGTAAATTAAATTTTAAAATAATCTTTGGTATCATGCGTTAAAAACAATTATTAGCACGTTAGGTGAATGAAAAATAAGTAACCCTATAATTAAGCTTTGTACCATTATTTAAAATCAATCATATTATAGAAATTGAGTATAAAGAGGATCAGTCATAAGTTAAAATAAATGTTTTAGATTTAGCGTAGATTTGGAAAAAGTTATTTCCTTCTTCAATGAAAAAAAAAAAAAGTCAGTGGTATATATAGGTACAAAGAGTAAGTATTCCATCAGTAGGTATATACCTTGAAAAGATGATGTAATACTTACTCTATGTACCTATAAATACCACTGATATTTGTTATTACCACCATTCTTGTTTTTAAACCTTACCTTGAAGAAGGAAATTAATTTTTATGTAACATTTGTACATCCAACTCTTTGAGTTTGTTTTTTAGCTGCAAAAGTTGTGTTTAATGCTGTTTTATTAATTATAGGACTAATAAGCAACTATTGTAAAAGAGAAACAAGACAGTACCACTTGCATTACAAGACTACATCATCATTTCATTGTAAATAATAATAATAAATCACCTTCAGAACTCTGATTTTACACTAAAGTGCACGGAAGAATATTAATGAATAATTTGTTCTTACGTTATTTTGGAGCCCTTTGGAAGGGCGTGTGATGAAGTCGGGTGATAGTTAAAGTGGAAGTTGGTTCTTAGTTCCGAGTGCATGTGATTATGAGTGACAGGACAGCGTCACGTGACCACTTCAAAGTTAGACGATACCTTCTCTTCATCCTCTTCTTCGACAAAATGACTCAAAACGTGTTCGTTAAACGTGTCAAAAGGCGTGGAACAGTGAAAGTATTTTCCACAGAGAGGACAGATTCGGTCTTTTAGCGGAGGAGTTGCTTCTTCAGGGGGAATGGGAACTCGGATACGTTCCCTTGCTCTGTAACCTTCCACTTCAGTTCTACCTACAAGCGATTCTTCCGTTCCAACTATCTTATTTTCTCTACCTTTAATGCTCTCTTCTCTTTTCAAACATGTTTTACAAACAGAATTCTCTAAAAAAAAAAAAAAAAAAAACATAACATGTAAATTATATGTTTACTGCATAACAAGATTGAACAGTTTTTTTTTTAAGAGAATGGAACATAGCTTATATAGAAAAGATAATTAATATATAAAATAATTCAGATATTATTATCATGTTAGTGTTATTATTACTATAGTGTCAAACTACAGTAACAGAAATTGGCATATCTTCAAATCAACTTCATTTGATAGTCATAAACACTGAACTCATGTTAGTCTGTATCTTATGGTTTGATAGGAAAACTTATACATGAAGGTTTGAAGAATTGAACCACACATGTTAAACTATATGGCCCCTATCTGCAATATCTGTTAGGACGGTAACTTTGAAAATAATATACATCCCCATATTTTGTTTATTTTCCTGGACGGAATTGGTTATAATTTAACTCACCTTTCATAACTTTTTTGAAGATTTCCAAGGCACTTTTTAATCCCTCCTGTTGCTGCCTCAGTGTTTCCTGATCCTTTTTCATTTTCTTAACAATTTCCTTCAAAGCCATATCGATACTTTCCAAATTTTCTTCACCATATTCATTCTCATTAGCATCCCCATCCAGTTCATCCTATAAAGAACATAATTCCATTATATCAAAATCAGTAAAAGCACAAATAGTCCTGAAAAAAAATCATGTAGTTTTGGATGTTGTACGAGGTCTGTTCAAAAAATACGAGGACTGTTTGAATTGAGCGGCTCCTGTTGGTCCTAGGGGAATCTGCTTGGTGTTGCTAGGTTTGTACAGATCAGCTGATGATAACTACGTTTCCCGATTGCAGACATCTTTATTTGTTGAATAGCTACATGGTTTTTAGTGAAGTGGTATTTCTTTGGTTGTCGCATTTCAAAATGAATGATTCTGAAGGAACAAAGTCATCCTGTAAAATTTCGTGTTAAACTTGGAAAATCTGCAACTGAAACATTTGCTATGCTTAACATGGCTTAAGGCGATGTTGCTATGAAGCATTCGGAATGTTTCAAGCGGCATGAACGTTTTAAGGGTGGTTGACTGTCCATTAAAGACGATGAACGTCTTGGATGTCCTTCCACAACAACTGATGACCCACACGTGGACAAAATGACGTTTGACCATCTGGGAGCTTGCTGAAGAGTGCGGGATATCAGTTTGATCTTGTTACAAGATTTTGACCGAAAAATTGAAGATGCACCGCGTTGCTGCGAAATTTGTGCCACGCCTCATGACAGATGACAACGCTCCAACCCGCATTCAGCTCTCAGAACTCACGAGTTTTTGGCCAAACACTCGATCACTGTTCTTCCTCATCCCCCCTACTCACATGACCTTGCTCCTTGTGACTTTTTCATGGTTCCCAACTCGAAAGACCCTTGAAAGGAAGAAGATTTGAGGCGATTCCCGAGATTAAGGCAAATGCGACGAAGGAGCTGAAGGACATTACAAAAGAAGCATACCAGGACTGTTTCTACAAGTGGAAGCACCTTTGGGATACGTGTGTGCATTGGTGAGGAGAGTACTATGAAGGGGACCCAGACTTGTAACTTCTCAATAAAGTACATTTTGTTTTATGACGTCAGTCCGCGTATTTTTTGAACAGACCTCGTATGTATAGTTTCCGAGATATAGATAAAAATAAATTTACAATTTTTATTTAAATGAAAATAAAAAATAAACAACCACCTGTTGAATTCTTTAGAATTATGTTTAAAATTAAATCAATTTAACTATGAGATATTATGGGATTTAAATACAATGTCAATATCTATGCGGGCAAGATTTGTTCAACTGTCAGATTAATTTTGTAACTACAGTGAAACCCCTTTTAACCAGCCCTCTTTGGGCCGAATAACAAAATAGTAGATTAAAGATTAAACTAAATTTTCCCTCGTAACAAGCAAAATTATTTTAAAACATTTATATTTTTATTAATTTAATGTTCCCACAGTAATACAACCACTGTTTAACTAACTGCAAAAGACAGTTATTGTCAGATGTCTAATCAAAATAGGATAAGCAGATCATTTGTCATTTACATACAAAGTTAGAAAGGTGATACCGAAGTCATACAAGGAGTCAACAGCTGAGAGCAGCCGGTATAACCGAGATCTAAGAAAAGAGCTCCTATTGTAATTCGGCCTAATTAGTTCAAGTCTCTATGTCTTGGGGACCCAGGGTATGCTAATGTCTTTTTTCTTAAAATTTATTTCTCAATTTTTCCTCGGGATATCATTTTTCTAAACTGTAAGCCAATTTCATCAAAATCGGTCCAGAAGTTTAGGCTCAACATCAGGGGCAGATGGGGGCATTGGGAAGATGGGAAATTTCCCAAAGGGACGCTAAGCCAATTATAAAAAAGAAAAAAAAAAAATGGTCAGACAATTAAAAAAAAAAAAATGCTCATATCAATACGGTATTTAATCAGTGCCAGTGATTCAATACAGCAACGTGGAGCGTAGAAGTGATTCAATAGCACAATTTTCATTTCTTACCAAATGTGTCAGCAATGATTCAGGCAGCGATAGATGAGTCAGAAATCTATCAGGGTCTACAGGGTCTTTATGCTGTAATAGGTGCTTCTTCTGCCACTCCTACTGTATCAGTGAGGAATATGAAATAATAATATGGATAAAAAGAATAAAAATACGACACACACAGACAGCAGAAAGTGGGTATCTGTTAGCAGAATCCTAAAATGCGATTTTCTGGATCACTTTAGATTATTTTCCTCACTTTTTTTTTACTGAGAAAACAAGTGCAAGTATTCTAGCTTAGCAATTTCGTAGTTCATTACAATACAACCCCTCATATCCGTCACCCACGGGACTGGAGCATGGTCAGAAAGTAAAAAAGTCAGATAATCCGAGGATCAAAGAAAAGAATATTTCAGTGTAAAAAATCTTTATTGTTAGAAATAAATTTATCTACTCTTAATCTATGTATGTATAATAAAATATCCATACTAATCTTGTCAAGGAAAAAGCATAGAAGTCTTTCAGACCCTTTTTCCAAAATAATTGTTGTTTCACCAACTACTAACTCTGAAGCTAGTTTTAATATGGACTCACCTTTGTCAAATCTTTGAAGAATATCTCTAACTTCTAGAGTAAAGCAAACAACTGACTGGCTGCTTTTATTGTTTTATACTCAATATTGTGATAATGATCAAGCTATCCCAAGGTCAGATATGGGAGTTCTACTGAATATCCTTGGATTTAACTTGCAAAAGGGGTCCCCTAGTTGGGGGGGGGGGGATGGGGGGTTACTCAGTACTGTTTAGATAGATAATATGGCACCGATAGTATGTTTTCCCGAGCCAGACACTACCTCCCCATGCTTTTCTCGGATGGTTAACTTTTGCAACTGTTTCTCCAGTAGTCTGAGTCATTTATTATTAATAATGCATTTTTGCAAATTATATTCCAAAAGAAGGGGATACAGCAATAAGGGGTTTTGAGGTAAAATATGTGTCAGGAAGGGGTTGAAGTTTGAGGTATCGCTTCCTCTACTAGAAGCATCTTCAGGGATGTGGTGTATCGTGATGTTGACTCAAAGTGAATACAATTTATATTGACGACTGGAGTTCTGGGTTCAAGAAAACCAGTGTAAATATACCGTTCCTCTCTCCAATTTTCAGTGTATCTAGTTATTGCTTTAAATTAACATCACAACGCACCACGAGGCTGATTCTGTAACTTTTTTTTATATATATACCCACAATGACATTATATATCAAACCTCGCTATATATCAAAGTGTTGTTATAATATAATGTAGTGAATCTGTAAAGTGATGCCAGCGCTGTATGTGGCCATATACTGAACTGCGGATTGACAACGTCCTTTTTATTGGCCATTTTATAGTTATTTCAGTAAATTTTATTCAATGTTTGATGGATTTTAAAGGTGTATAAAAATAAAAATAAAAAACTAGTTGATTTTCATTTCTTTTATCTTTAAAATCGTTNTTCATCAAAATCGGTCCAGAAGTTTAGGCTCAACATCAGGGGCAGATGGGGGCATTGGGAAGATGGGAAATTTCGCAAAGGGACGCTAAGCCAATTATAAAAAAGAAAAAAAAATGGTCAGACTATTAAAAAAAAAAAAATTCTCATATCAATATGGTATTTAATCAGTGCAGTGCCAGTGATTCAATATAGCAACGTGGAACGTAGAAGTGATTCATCATCACAATTTTCACTTCAAATGTGTAAGCAATGTTTCAGGCAGCGATAGATGAGTCAGAAAGACAAAAAGTACCAAGCGTCTTTATGCTGTAATAGGTGCTTCTTCTGCCGCTCCTACTGTATCAGTGAGGAATATGAAATAATAATGATAAAAAGAATAAAAATACGACCCACATAGGGAGCAGAAAGTGGGTATCTGTTGCAGACTCCAAAAATGCGATTTTCACTTTTGGTCACTTTTGATTATTTTCCTCATTTTTTTTTACTGAGAAGTGTCAAGTCTTTAAAGAATATCTCTAACTTCTAGAGTAATGGACACTCGACCAGTTTTTGTTTCAGTTGAGGCCATATTCACTAAAGATACAGCACAACACTGGGTTGTAATTATAGATTGACACGCACAGTAATAAGAAACCAAGTGTAGATCAGTACTGTAGCAAAAAACTGACTGGCTGCTTTTATTGTTTTATACTCAATATTCTGATAAGGATGAAGTTTGGTTGTGTCAGATTAATTCTTTGTTTAACCAAGGAGTGTCATGGTCGGATATTCTGATGAGTCGGATCTCCCGAGGTCAGATATGGGGGCTCTACTGTATATCCTTGGAATTAACGAAGTAAAGTAGTCTGAGTCATTTATTAATAATGGATTTTTGCAAATTATATTATCGAAAAGGAGGGGATTCAGCAATAAGGGGTTTTGAGGTAAAATCTGCGTCACAAAGGGGTTGAAGTTTGACGTATGCTTCCTCTATTAGAAGCACCTTCGGGGGTGTGGTGCATCGTGATGTTGAATCGATGTGGATACAAGTTATACTGAAAACTGGAGTTCTGGGTTCAAGAAAACCAGTGTAAATATACCGTTCCTCTCTCTAATTGTCAGTGTATCTAGTCATTGCTTTAAGTTAACATCACAAAACACCACAACCCTTCAAATGCTTCCAGTAGTAGAAGGAAAAACTTCATACTTCAAACTTTTGGTGGTGTGGATTTCACTGAAAAACCAAGTTATTTATTACAGGTCAACTCGCAGAAGCCTTCACACCAAGTTATATTAAAGTGTTATGCATATTGCCCACCCTAGCCCAAGAACAAACAACATATCCAAAATCCAAAATTATTTAACCTTTTGTCAGGTATCCCCCCCCCCCTTAGGACCTGACTGGACTAAAAGTAGGACTGGTTTTTTCCTTAAGTTTTGTAGCAAATATTATGTAAGCAAAATATGAGAACTATAATTATTAATACAAGGAAGCTGAGATTTCGGCTTCCTAGCAGTTGATTCATTCTCCTCATGCTTTCATAAAAGAAAGAGAAATGCCAAACCTTTTACTCCTTTAAAATGGACTTCAAAATGCAGTAATCAACATAAAATGACCAAATTAAACTAGGATTAATTTAAAAAGTATTAAGTATAAACTTTCACATCTTATTATAAAACTTCGCGTTATAGTCCTCGGCGGTAGGGGTATGCCGATAGAGGGCAGAGAGCTGATAGCACACCTCCTATAGTTTCCTAACTCCCTGATAACGTATAAATCTTTTCGACTTTCTTCGGCCCTAGGATGCACGGTAGAGGGAAGCCCTACAGCTCGAGACAGACTGTACACACCTCCTATAAGCTTCTAACTCCATGATACATCAGGTAACGATTTCTAGTAACACTTTTCGAGTTATGTACCTCATCCAAAACATGAAAATGTCAGTAGTATGTAACGTGCTTACTTTTGAGGAGTTTCCTGCTCTTCCATAAACACCTACTCCTCTTAAAGATATTTCTTCTAAACTGTCTTCTTTAACTTTGATATCTATAACAGAGGTAAAAAAAAAACAAAATAAGCATTTAAAACAAAAGAAAAAAAGACAAACAAATTTTAATTTCACTATGGTATATACAACACTTTCATTATAACAAAGAAGGATTTAAATTTTAGACCAAAATTATTAAGATTTGTTAGAAAACTACAATACCCACTTTAGTTCCTCAAAATCAAATGTTCCCCTAAATATAATTAGAAAAATCCTAATTCTATTAAAGATTGCGAATAAATTATCAACTAAATAAATATAAAGGAGCCTACTTTTATATTGAAATTAGTAAGAAGTTTCTACTGAGATGTTAGAATTACTGTGTTTCCATGAGTTTTCAAAACTGTTTAGAAAATGATTTTGGTATTCGAAACCCTAAGAAAACGGCGATTTCAAAACATATCGAGTTCAAGGTCACAACAGCAAATTTTTAGTTCTGTGTTGAAACTGATTTGAAATAAATTGGTAAAGCGTGAAGTCTTAAGTAAAAAGGGTTTCGTTCAGGGTTACCATATTTCAGGGAAATTTTTAGGGGGGCCGGGGGAGGGTAAAAAATTGAAAAAAATAATATAAAATGGGGAGAATTGTCGCTATCTGAGATCAATTTTTAATAAAATTATACATATTTATTTTTTAAATTTTTATTTTTTTAACAAATTGTACA
>KZ651891.1:184209-200685 GCA_001010745.2 Gerris buenoi
TTTCTTCCCGACTGTTATCAATCGTTTATAAACTATTGGCTCTGAGGAACAAACCTATGAAAGGTTACGTTACAATCTAGCATTTTAAGCATAACCTTCTTGATCATCTACAGTTATAACCATTGTACAATCTTACGGGAAGGTAATCTATCCTACTCGGATCTTCAAATAAAAAAACAGGTGGTATCCGGGAAAAACGGGTGATATGGTAACCCTAGTTCCGTTGGTATCGTGAACTAGAAATTAGTATAAGGGACACACACACACACCTAATTTTGATGGTTTTTTACCAAATTGCGTGAAAAATTAAACACTTTCCACAGGTGTTACATATATTTGTAATCTACTCTTCAATACCTTTCATTTGATACCCAACTCAATTTTTTTTTTTTTTTTTTTTTCGCGTGACGTGCATTATCCGCCATTATTTTTGGGGATAATTCAATCCGCAAAAAAATGGCGATTCATAGATGCAATTCAGAGTACCATGGCACAGGATTGAACCCACGACCTCGACTCATTGATAGCTGGGCAGGCCGCCTTGAGCACCTCGGTTACGCTGGCTCCCTTTATAGTATTAAGTATTAAAAAAAGAAACAGACGCTCACAAAAAACATACAACTAAAAAAGAGGGAAAGAGTGAAATAGCCTGATATCTCAATCTCCTCCATGACCTGTTCATATGAGCGTTTAGAATTCGATCCCCCGTTCTGATCACATATTTTTGGTGGAGCGAATTTAAAGCGAAACCATCTGTCATTCTCCATTCACACAGCGTTTTGAACTAGCGTATTGTTTTCAAAACGATGTGTGGACAGAGTAATTGTATATAACTAGTCTGCCTCAGGTAATATACAATATGCATCAATTGACAGATCCTTGCAAACTCTAACATCAATTGTATAGTCACACTGAGATGAGAATTATTACATCATTAGAGAATTGGGTAAACAAATATAATAGCTATGCAGATAAAATTAAGCTTCATCGAGTGACAAAATAAAGACTAGAATACACGAATGTCAAGTCGAAAGACTAATGTATGAATTGGTCCTCTGGTGGCCCAATCTAGTACGAGAGCTCTTAAAAGTAGATATTAGTACATAAAATTGAAGTAAAGCTCACCGTCGTGTTTCAGCACTGAAGAAGATATCGGCTTAGATAAGGGGAACACACTTGGTCCTTTCGACGAAGAGATGAAATTTCTTTGGACTTGAGATTTATCCTTACTACTCTGTGGACCTTTCGCCCACAGACTCTCTCCTTTATCATACGAATCCACTTTCTTATCAGTGAGATTTAAAACTTTCTTGCTACTGTTTTTCATTTGTTCTGCCTCTTTTTCACGGGTGATTCTCAATTGTAAGTTTTCTTCCTCTAAAAAAGATATTCTCGATTGAAGTTTGCAACATCTATCACGGAGTGTCTTTAGCGCAACTTTCATCGCATATTGTGGAGCCAAATCGCCGTCGGACTTAATCGACGTTTCATTAACTACGACAACTGTAAAAGGATCTGCAATACTCATTTCAAACACTGTAAATCGCGATAAAAATATTCGTAAACAGACAAACTACAAGTAAACATCGTCGACATTTCACATCGATACCTGAACTTTTCGAACCTACTTGTCAGGTTGTCACGACTTGAGACCACAAAAATTTCACTTAATAGAAATAATTAAATTTTATTTTTTTTATTTGTTGCTCGGCCTTTATAAAATATCGTCTTTTATTGTAAAAAGAATTTCCATGGTAATCGTGTGATAATTCGAGTGTAGGAGAAAGACGGAAGATCCGAGCGCAGGGAACCCGGAATTATCCGTTGGCAATTCTGAGTGCGAACTTGGTTCGACTCCGTTACCCTGGGTAAAGTTGCTGTGTTCATACGATCCCCTCGTTTAATTTAGTAATTTTAACCATTTTAATGAGTTTGTAGAGTCGTTTTAGCTTTTAATATTTACTTCAGGACCTGTCCTGTGATACCTCATAGATTCGATAAAGATATCTTTAGTAGAAATGGTCATTTGAAAGTATAATTTAAAAGACATCGAACTCGGGGGAAGCTGTCCAGGTAATGGGTCAAAGGCATCAAATATGGTTGAGATTGAAGCTTGTCCTTTTTTTATTTTTATCCTTGCCGTATTTTATCTAACGACTTTACTATTATTTTGTCGAACCTTCCAGCGATTATAAATGTAAACCTCCTTTTTATTTCCCTCTTTTACGGTGCGAATATCTCGAGGGTATAATTACGGAAATCGAACTTGGAAAGTTCAACAGCTTTTTATCACTATTTTTAATCGAGTATGCTTGTTTGTTTTATTTGTCGCCTCGTGGTTTTTCTGAAATGTTATTTTACTGTTTTTTTTAGACGTTTTCGAAGATTTCTGAGGAGGAATAATGGTGTCGACGAGACAATCGAGTAATATAAGCAGCTCGGGAGAGAACGGTATCAGCGAAACTGGTCCGATAAAGACGAGACACAATGTTCAAAATTCGTCCAAAGTTTCGCCCAGTTCGTCCACGGCCGTCGTCCCTGCTCAGGCATTACCGCAACCTCAGAATTTACCGGAGCATAGCCGTCAATCGACTCCAGCAGTGCATATTTTGGACCTGCCCCAGGAGATCTTCGACAAAATATTCAGCTATGTTGGATATAAAAACGTCTCCCAGATGCGCCTCGTGAGTTTTTCTATTTATTCTTCTACTGCTGTTATTATAGTGAAATACCTTATTTGTGCTTGTACATTTAACACCATTTAGTCAAATGTTATTTCTTATTTCGAAACATGCTTTGGTACGTCGGTCGTCATAAGATTATCTCTGAGTGCATGTCAATTTACGCACAATAGGCTTTCGTCATCAATTTAAAATTGATCTGCCTTAATCTGGCCGAAGTTAAAGTATTGTTTGATTTTATTTAAATGCTGGAGTATTAAATTCTAGACTATAGACACAGGTTGGCAGTATGGTCACAGCTACTCCATGTAGGTGCTACATTTTTGATTTAATTAGCTCTAAAATTGCTACTTATTCAGCATTTCCAAAACTATGTCCTTTGTGTAAAAAGGTGTAACAATGTGAGACCTAACTGATTAATGGTAGGTACTTACAGTCAAAATCTTGCTCTTACCATTATTTAGGGAAAGTGTGTTATGGAAATTCATATGAAATATGGTATTATATTAACAGTGATAAATAACTGAAACAAAAGTTTATTACCTACAACTAAACTCAAAACATATCTAGATTAAAAATGATGAGTGTGGATGACAGCATTATGTCATTCTACCTACATTAGAATCTTACATTTATTTATGAATATGTTCTATATTCTGTTTTATTGACAGATCAATATTTTTTTCTTTGATTGCATGTAAAATTATTCTAGTTTGAATACTTTTAGTTAGTAATATTTTAGTTTGCATATACACTGTATACTGATCAAGATTACTATTTAGAATCTGAGTATGTTTTCATTCGTAGTTAAAACCGTTATTTAATTTTAGTATGCCAATACACTGAATAAAATTACCTAGAGTTGAGTATGTTTACAATTTACAAATGTAGTTAAAATCCTACATTTTTTTATAGTTTACCACTGCACTTATCAAGTTTGCACTTCAAATCTAAGTAAGTCCATTCTTGATTAGAACTGCTTCTCTACATGTCATAAAATGTTATTCTTGTAGTCGAAATTGGGCCTTAAAACTTTGCATCTTCAACAATATACAGAAGAATTCCTCACACCCATCATAGTTAAAAACCCTTCATTTAACTTTAGTTTGCCAGTATACTGATTAAGCTGAACTAGAGTCTGATTAAGTTTACAAATGTAGTTAAAAAAGTAAACATGTTTGTAGTTTGTCACTACATCGATCAAGTTAACACTAGAAGTTAAAGTAAGTCCATTCTTGATTAAAACATCTACTCTGCAAATTCCACAAGCTTTTTTTGTTGTAGTAGGAATTGGGCCTGAAAACTTTGTTTATCCATCAATATACGGAAGCATTCCTCATATCCATCCTCTAGGGGAATGGAGCATAGTTAAAAACCTACATTAAAAAAAATCTTAGTTAAAGTCTACATTTAATCTTAGTTTGCCAGTATATTATTGTGCCAATATACTGCTAATATATTGTTGTGCCAATATTCTGCCAATATATTGTTGTGCCAATATATTGCTGTAGTAGGAATTGGGCCTGAAATTTTTTTATCACCAGCAATATTCAGTAGAACCACTCATATCTGTCTCCTACCGGTGCATGGACAGATCACCAAAAAAAGGATGGATAATCTGAGGAACAAAGAAAACCCAAAATTTCAGTTTGGAATAGAGACCTTTATTGTTTTAAAACAAATGTAATTAAGTAATTACGCACTATAGAATTATGTATAAAAAAATAATAATACAAAATATATGCGTGAGGCTCTCACGCATTAGAAGTTAAACTTAAGTTCTAGAATGCATTGATCTCTTTCATTTTTATTTTTTGACGAATTTTTTATTTCAGGATTAAGAAATGGTTGTGGGAAATTAAATTGAAAAAAATATTGCTACGCTAAGGCAACCACATTTATTCCAATAAAAATAAATGTTTGTTTGATTTGCTGGTCTTTAAATAGATAAAAACAATTAATATGTAAAAATGTTACACTTGGACGAGTCTCGCAACTTTGTTACACGATTTCACTTTATGAAAAAATTCACTCTACCGCCGCCATAGAAGTTTCACTTCAAAAAAAAATTACTTAAATAATTTTTATTTTGGTAATTTTGAGTTCATTTAAGTGATGATTAGTTATCATTTGAGGCAGAAGTTTGGCCGTGTCAGATTAATTATGGAATATTAAGGGTTCTACTGTGTATTAACTTTTTGTTTATTGCAAATTATGCTTTGTCTGAAACTCTATAATGAGATTATGTCGGTATTGATTGAAACAACACTTACAAAATTTTTATATACTTTTAAAATCAACTAAGATACAAACTGTTAAGTTTGTAGGGTATTATATACCCTGGAATGTTGTAAGTTAACTCAATAAGCAACTAGAAACTTAGTTGCTTCTACGAAGATTTTGTGGAATTATGTGCTCCTAATGAGACATATACCTAATAAAGATCAAACATTTAATCAAATTGATGTAGAAGAAGGTTGGCAAATCAATAAACAGATGAATTCATAATTTTAATTAATTAATTTTTAGGAGTATGGTTTTTTTCATAATTCTTTTTGCATGTTGGTGATAATAATAAAGGTTGCATAAACTCCACTCAAAACTCTAAAATTTTGTTAAAAAATACCAAACAAAAAAAAACAAAAAAAAACTGTATAATACAGATCATTTTCAACCACATAGCTGGTCATCATCAATGATTTATCATTTTTAATCATGAGCTAAATGATTATTTGAATAATGACTTAATTGATTGAATCTGGTCAATTGCTCAAGCTTGAGTCTGATTAATACGTGTTAATTATTGTAAATTGAAATTCCACCTTTTATGTATGATAACATTTATAAAAACAGCTCTATTACAATAAAAAATTATAGGATTTATAGAAAAATTGAATGAATGAATTCCTTCAATCCTAGTTTTAAATTCTTGGTTAGTTGGGGCTAAAAAATAATTAAAAGGCTCAGATTTGTGACATTTTACCCCTTGTTGAATAAACTTTTAATTTTTAGTTGATTGTTTGGTCAAATTATTTAATTATATGTACTTATTTAATCTGTTAAGTATATAATCTTACATAGAATATTAGAATATACTATTGGAAATAGAGCTATGCCATACATGACCTTAGTTCATCAGAGGTTAATATTACCCTCTACAGGTAACTAAGTTTCCCAGTGTGTTTATTATGTAGGATAATCACTACCTTACACAGTGGAATGTGGCAATTTTATACCAACCATGAAATTACTTTCAACAATGTGTTTCATTGTCAATTGAAATCCCAACAATCTACTGATATTATATCACTTCACTGATACGATCTGACAAATAATATTGTTTAGATGATAAATTGTAGATGTATTCCTGTCATGATGTATTATATCCCTTTATCATACTTGTTCTCCTTAAGTGAATTCTTGGCATTTATATTATTGCTTTTTTTTTTTTTTTTTTTTAAAAGCTCTTAATACCAGTTTTTCTGCTTTAAATAAATGCTTTGATTGAGCAGAAAACTGAGGTCAATTTATTTGCATTCTCTATTTTATCCAATTTGTTGTTGAGACTTGATGTTTAGGGATGAAACTTTTTCTTTTAATTTTTAATTACGTTACTTGTTTTTATCAAGCATGTTGATACTTTTGATACATTTTATTTTCTTTTCAAAACTTTTTAAGGTATTAAAATATATAAGTTTTAATTGACTGAACACCTTTAAAGCTTATTTGTTGTCTTAACTATCTTACTATAATAAGAGAACTATAATAAAGTTTAACTTACTATAATAAAAGAGAGAAAAACATGAAACTTTCCAGTATTAAAGATCGTTTTGACACACACATAGGAAAAATAGAGAATAATTCAAGTCACGCGAAAAAAATATTTTTTTAAAATTTTGAGTGGGGTATCAAATGAAAGGTATTGAAGAGTAGATTACAAATATATATATATATACCACTTAAGGATAGTGTTTAATTTTCGGTGCCATTTTATCAAAAAACATAAAATCGTATAAAAGGTATTGAAGAGTAGATTACAAAAATGAAAAATGTATAACACTTGTGGTTAACGTTTAATTTTGCGTGCCATTTTGTCAAAAAATTAATAACTTTTCTCCCCCCTCCCCTTACTATTTTTTTGTTCTCAATACCAACGAAACCCTTTTTACATGAGACTTCACGCCTTACCAATTTATTAAAAAAAGCTTATCTTTAATTTTGATTTCTTCCCCTTATTTATTTGCCAAACAAAAACGTTTCACATTTTAAAGTGTTTTTTTATCATTATACATCTTACTTAAAGTCAACACTCTCTTCGGAAAAGAAGTTTAATATTATGAAGATTAATAAATAAATAACATTTGAAATTTATAATTAATAGTCCAGGAGATAGTGTGCAAAAAAGTATCTGACAAACATCAAGCTAGAATTTTGATTACAAGTGCAATTTTCAAATCCCCTTGAGACTGCCATAACACATAATGTAAATTAACCTCTATAACGCGACTATTATTATCCAAACAACCTCAATAACACGGATTTTTTCCCAATTCACTACGTAACTCAGAACCTCTATAACAAGTCGTTTTGCGAAGTCAACCTTTATAACGCAACTCTATACAGGAATGGGTCGACCTTGAACAAGTCTAGACTTTAAAACCCCACCCCACCCCTCTCCTAACATTCTATTAACCTCTATAAAATGACTGATAGCCAAAATAACCTTGATAACACGACCCTCAACAAAAAGAGCACTTCGATAACAAGACTGTTTCCCTAATCCCCTTGAGACTCCTCTTATCGAGGTTCTACTGTATTTATATCTTTTGGTGCCTTTTAAGAATATGTGGTTGGCTAAGTTCGTCTGCAGGACATAGTTTGGCAATAGGCATTTGAAAAATACAAATAGGTGGAGAGCGGCCATGTCCCGCCCTTTATGGCGGACAATGTGATTTTCATAATCCTGAGTACGAACTTAGTTAGTAGATCAAAAATCAAGTTGATGATAGTTTGTCACTTAATAGGCTATTTATTCAAATAGTAACCCAAATCTAAGAGGTCACCTTTCAAGAGATTAACTACCATTAACTTGATTTTTGGTCTACTAAGTTAATGCTCAGAATCATGAAAATCACATTGTCCACCATAAAGGCCAGGACACGGCCATTCTCCACAGATTTTTTTTTTTAAATGCCTATTCCAAACTATGTCCCACAGACGAACCTAGTCAACCACATATTCTTAAAAGGCATCAAAAGATTTACTTAGTCTGACACTTTTTTGCTAGCTACCTCCTGGACTATAAATAACATTAAAAATTGACTGTAGGTTACTTTTTTTTACACACTTATTTAGTTTTACTTGTTTTTTTGTTAGTTTGTCTTCAAATCTTGTAAGCTAAATTTGGCCCACTAAACACACACTGAAGCTTGCACTGATAATGTATTTCCAATGATAAAATACAATTAATCAGTCTTTAATTATTGATTGACCTAGTTAAAATTTTCATTGGAATTATTGAATCAAGAAAATCTATTAAATCAATTCATTAAAGATAATTTTCAAATTGACTTGTCAGAACCCAATGAATATAAATTAGTTTTTAATTAACCTTAAATTGATTTCAAAATAACAAAATCAAAGTGTTGTCCCATTTTTAAAATGTGAAGAAATGAAAATCTTTGAAACAGAATCCCTTTTAGTTGTGTAGTGGGAGAGTCTAGGCCTACCTGAACCCCTCCCCTTCTATGGTATCTGAAATGTCTTTATAAAGTCATTATGGCATGGTTAACCCTCCTCCATCCTGTCAATAGTTTTTACTTTTAATTTTTGAATGCTATTGTAAGGAACGAAGAGACATCTACTACCGTGAAAGTTAAATTTTCCTTCTCTCCATTTTCAATAGCATAACCTGCAAACAAGTGTAAACTACACGAACAACCACTGTTATTAGTCATTAGAATGGAACATATATGATGGTTTGTTTGGAATTTTCAATAGTATAACCTGCAAACAAGTGTAAACTACACGAACAACCACTGTTATTAGTCATTAGAATGGAACATATATGATGGTTTGTTTGGAATTTTCAATAGTATAACCTGCAAACAAGTGTAAACTACACGAACAACCACTGTTATTAGTCATTAGAATGGAACAGATATGATGGTTTGTTTGGAATTTTCAATAGTATAACCTGCAAACAAGTGTAAACTGAGTATAACCTCCACTGTTTGGAATTTTCAATAGCATAACCTGCAAACTAGTGTAAACAGCATAAACAACAACTATTATTAGTCATAAGTCATAATCATTTTAAAGCTTAGATGGTTTGTCATTAAACTGGTAATTTTTGACTTATTATATTATGTATTTAGCACAAGTAAATTCTGTAACATTTTAATTGGTAACATTAAATTAATTAGTGTGAGGAATGGCTGGGCTGGAAGCTTAACACATGATTTTAGAATTTTTATTTCAGAAGTTGGTTATAACAATAAAAATTCAAAGTTTATGCTATTAGTTTATTATAGTTTAGTGAAATAATTATTAAATATTTGAAGAAAATCTTGTAAAATATATTAAATAATTTTGGTGGAGCATATTTATTTTGTTTGGTTAGATTGAGGAGCTATTATTTAAGCCTTTTGTGTGTTCCAATTTAAGGTCTCTAATGCAAAGGGGTGAACAGAGTTTTTCTAAGAATTATTTCACTTAAATCAAATTTTTCTTTGACTAGCATGGGACAAAGGGTTAATTATCTATAAGCTATTCAACTGACATTTATAAAATATTCAAAAAAGTATTGACTTAACCCAACTATTCTGTAAATCATGGGTAAAAAGGGAACAGAGCAATAAAACAAAACTATTGTACATCAAAGTATATTGAATATTTTAAATAAGAGGATTAGAATAGATATCTTTAAATCCATTGATCAAGAATAAAATAAGAATAATAATAACACCCAAAATGGGAATAACCAGTTTACATTTTTTTTGTTTGTTTTATTGTTCAACCAAATGAAATCATACATTTTTCAAAATGAATTATTTTAATATTTTGACAATTTTTTCCCCATATCTTATGTTGATTTAGGTAAAAAAAACAAAACAATAAAATAAAGATAAAACCAGACTGCAACACTTTCTAAAATAAAAAGAAAAGAACTCTTATAATTTAATGTTTTCCTCCTCTAATGTGTACTGTAGTTTGCATGTGGCATGAGAAACTGAGAATTTAATCACCCCTGCAGGTCTGAGTTGTCCCATTCTTATTGTATCCACAGTATTGGGAGCCTCAGGTGTTGTAGGTGGACTTAGTTGTTCTCTAAGATGCCTTTCTTTTTGTACTGTTGAGATCTGGTCAGCATTGTCCAGATTCCAACCAGTTCAAGGTATTGCTTTACCGCATCGGCGGGATGATGTCTGGCAAACTTTTGCATTGGCACAATCTCCACCAAAACGTTGGGTGGGTACAATTTTACATGTGCTTATCACTTCCAAACTTCCACACCTTATTCTGTCAATCTGAACTCCGTCAAAATCTAGATTCATTAAGAGAATATGAATTAACTAATCACTTTACACTTGTTTATTAATTTGAAATTATGTAATTGTGTCGACCTTTGTATTTACAAAAGCTATTTAATGTGGAGAAATATTAAGATTACTTTGTTATTGTTTCAGGTGAACCGTCAGTTCAACTTGATATGCAGCTCAACGCTGAACTCCACATTCCAGAGGCTACAAAACCAGATGCTTGTTCGGTTTCATGAGATCAAGTCTAAGATGCCCCGTAGAGAGTCTGCCCGGAGGAACCATCCCCTTGCTTGTGAGTCTGACATCGTTGAAACACTTCATATGAGGCTCACTCTCCTTCAGATGTCTTTCGGCAAACACATTGAAAGAAAGCACTGCTGCTTTTTCGCCGGAGAGGTTACAATTTTTTTAAGTTATTGCTTTTATATGTATATCATTTTCTCCAATAATCATGTCTGGGATAACTTTTTCTGAAAGGCTTAAACACACATAGAAACTTTAGTACAAACACACATCTGGATTTGATTCCCTGAAAAGTAATATATGCCCCACACTGAACGTCTGATACTTTCAAATCAGAAGTTAAAATCAGCTAAACTGAAATATTTAAGCATCTCAGTGTGATACTTAAAAAAAATAATACACGGTTTTAATACTTAATAATATAAAAACCTTTCATTCTTCATTAAAAATAAGGGGCCTTAGTTTTCAGGAAAATCATCTCTGTTATATCACAGATGTATTATATAAATAATAAATAACCAGGCTTCTAGCAGGGGCATATAGTTGGCTTATATATTATTATTAGATGTTTAAAGTGATTTATTTTTCAGATTTGCTGTGTATGGAATTATATTAATTTTTATGAAAAATCATTTATGGTGTAGTTTTCTCATGAAATTGGTGGGGCAGAAGACGTTGGGGCACAAGTTGGAGGAAGGCGCTACGGGAGGCCCTGATGGCTGCCCGGGTCGGAAAAAAATGGCCGTACCGGGCCCCCAGTGTTATTTTAACTGTAAGGTAAACCGCGTCGAGAAAAGACTGTAGGAATTTTAACCCAGACGCACCTAAAGGGAGCGGAGCCTAAAATTTGGAACTTTGTTCGGTTTTTGAATTTTAGCGACGCCCCCATTGGGCGTCGGGGTCGAAATACCTACAGTGTCTTCTCCTCGGTTTACCTTATAACTGCCTGGTAGGCCCTTATTTTTTTTTTTCCGACCCAGGCAGCCACCAGGGCCTCCCGTAGCGCCTTCCTCCAACTTGACCCCAACATCTTCTGCTCCACCCTTGTTGCTATAGAGAGACAATCTGTTGGCCGGAGAGAATAACTAAATGCTAGCAACACAGTGGGACTTCTTATCTTCACATTAGACATATTTGAGAAAATTTAGCCAAAAATCCTCTCTTAACCTAGAGTACGCCCTTGTATTTTTAGCGATTAAGGAATGTAGAATTTTTAATTCAAAAAACAAAGGTGCACTAGGTTGATGTATAATTTTTGTCTGAACATTTTGCCTCTACTATCAAAAATGTTCAATTTGAAGATAAAAGGCCATTCTGTGTCACAATGGGCATTATTGCCTAGTAACAACACAACTAAGAGTTATATCTTTCATTTGCTAAAGTAAACTTGTGTAGTATATTTTTATCATGGCATCTTCGGCATTGTTGCTGGGCGCAGTTTTTTATTTCTCTTAATTTCCACAATCCTCTGTTTTATTGTGCCAAATATTGGCTTGCATTTATTCCTCCTTAGAGTCCACCACTGTATCATAAACTAGGCTTTTTACAGTTCCTCAGAGGTAAAAATCAGTTGATTTAAATCTGGATTGAGTAAAATTGGTTAAATCTGTTAAGTAATAAAAGTTTCTCTCGTAACACGCACAATAGGCAGTCCAAAATCCACATACTAACCATACTCCCTTCAGCATCATTTTTCAGTGATCGGAGTGATTTTGGTAGTATTACAGAACGTTTAAATTTTAATTTAAATCAAATTATAATTACCATTTACAAAGGGAGACAGACAGAGAAAATAGAATTCAGCGCGGGACTCGAACTATGGACTATGGACTATCGAACTATGGAACTCTGGAAGGTTTGAGCTCCCGCACTAGAAATGATGGGAAGGTCCGTGGTTCCGAGTCCCAGCACTGAAGTTTATTTTTCCCAGCCTAGTTAATGATACAATGGTGGACTCTAAGGAGGAATAAATCCTTGAAATAATTTACATATATTTTAATGTATTCTTTCTGTTTAAGTGTGTGACATTTTTTTTGTAAAACTTAACTTATTTTGAAGCTGCTGATAAAAACAATATAATTATTTTTTATTAACTTTTCAAACAACCTTGGTGCCATCCACTGAATAATTCTAACTTCATTTAGTCTTAAATAAATTAGTTTTATTACTAATTATAATAGTATAAAAGAATATTTGTAATGTATGCTAATTTATATTGCCCTGTGTATTTCTAGATTCTGGATGAAGTTTACCGCATACTGAACTATATCAAAGTAACACCCAAGTTGACCCGTCCTTACAGAGTTACAGATGAATTGTTTGATCTCTCAACCATGGCCATGGAGTACTTCAAAGAGCACATTGAGCCCACATTACCCGAGATCTCATATTTTTCTACTGATTTCCTTGACTTTTCCACTAATGGACTCACAGGTTTCTTTCTTTTTATTTAATTCATTTGTTTTCGAATTTCAAGTTTTAAATTATGGGTCTTAGTTTTACATAGTGTTTCATTGAATATACAGTAGAACCTCGCTTACACCTGTGGTTCTTAACCTTTTGGTAACCACAGCCCCCATATAATCTCCAAATATAATATATATAGTAGCTAAATACCTTTCGAGGTCCCCTGGGGGGCCGCGGCCCCCCAGTTAAGAACCAATGGCTTACACGACCCTCAATAACACGACAACCTCAATTTCAAGTGAAATTTTTAAATCCCCTTGAGATTGCCATACCACTTAATGTTAAATTAACCTCTATAACGCGACTATTATTATCCAAACAACCTCAATAACCCGGATTTTTTTCCAATTCGCAACATAACTCAGAACCTCTATAACAAGTCGTTTTGAGAAGTCAACCTCTATAACGTAACTATATACAAGAATGGGTCGACCTTGAACAAGTCTATGAACAAGTCTAGACTTGAAAACCCCGCTCATTAACCTCGATAACACGACCCTCAACAAAAAGAGCACCTCGATAACAAGACAGTTTCCCTAATTCCCTTGAGATACTTCTTATCAAGGTTCTACTGTATTAATATGTGATAGATCGATAGAGCTGTTTATAACCACCAAATCATTCATACAAATACACTTACATCATTACATTCTCAGAGCAAGAAAGGGGTAGAGGGAACAATGCTATAGAAACTGGGTCTCAAAAAGTGGTTCATTATGTGAGCCCCCTATATTAGCGCTCCAAGCGAGCTCAATCCAAACTAAAAAGATCACGTGGTCACTGGTCCTTTTCCTATTGGTCTATAGCTTGTCGTTTCGTGCCCACAGACGCTTGTCAACAAACCTTTAACGTCAAACCCCATCTTGTGCTTTGTTGTGAAAAATTATTCAAATGTGTAAGAAGACAAATCTGATGAGATTTGATTGCTTTAGAAGACGATTTTTATTTATCTTACATGATTATATAAGATTGCATAAGGTTATCTAGGAACTGTTACATGTTATTAACAACTTAATTGCCTTTAGATTATTAAGGCCAACAACAGACATTAAAGTACTTTTGTATTTATAAAGAAAACTGTATTTAAAATGAAAATATCACTTATGTCACTTATATTATTATCCTAATCAGCTGATATCAATATCAGATAAATTTCGAGTTTTTATCGAGATATCGATACTGTTTCACCAAACTGCCGCTTGGAGCGCTAATATAGGGGGCTCACATAATGAACCACTTTTGAAATCGCATTGTTCCCTCTACCCCTTTCTTGCTCTGAGATTACATTCATTTCTATTTGATTGACATTTACTTTACATTAGCCTTCTGGTAAATTGGCCTAAGGTTGATACTGAAATTAAATCTTAAAATAGTTTTATTACATTTGATGATGTTTCTTCTTTTTTTATTATTTCTCGTTTTATTTATTTGTTTTTTAATACTTTAATTTTCCAGAGTTTTTGGGGAGTTGTTCACCTCTAAATTAAATTCTAAAATGTATTTCTTGGTTTTGCCTCAGGTTATGATTTTTCTGGACACATATGTAAAATTTCATTCAAATCGGCCGAGTTCTTTTAGGCTCCACGTGTCTGTACAGAAGGTAGACGACATATAGACATTTTTTAAAATTACTTTTTTGGACTCCGAGGGGACCTAGAAACATGTAATTCTTCCAAATTAAATTTTACACCATCTAAATACTTCCCCTTTGTATATACCATTTGATAAAGTAATAAACTATCTCATTTTTTAAAACAATTTGAGGTGAAAGGAAGAGCTTGAGTTGGTTGTATGCATGAGGGAAGGGACAAAACCCCTCTTGCCTTAAGAAATGGCAAAACCCTATATATATGTCTTTTCACACAACTATCTGTTCAAAAATGTCTGTATTCTTAGCTTAGAAACCCTTCTTGCCTTATTAGTACTACTTGTCTATTCTGCATTAATTTGGCCTAGATTGGAAAATTTATGGCCTGACTTGAAGAAGTAAGAAAGAAGAAATGACAAAAACCCTATTCATATCAGTCTTTTTACTCAACTATCAGTTCAAAAAATGTCTGTATTCTTAGCTTAAATTTATATTTATCATGTTTAAATTTATATTTATCATGTTTAAAAATCTTGAATCTGTGAATCCTTAAGATTCATATCAAATCAGACTATTTATAAATATTGTTCTGAAACGTGGGAATGATAACTTCAATGGAGAAATGTTGTAATGTTATATTGGTATGTGTATCAGGTGCTAAGAAGACGTGGATCATGGATTCGCCTCCACACACGAGCAACAAGGTCGAGTATGAATCACCCTCTCAAGGGGAGGAGAGACCTCCCGAGCAAACACCCCAGCCCCAGTCCAACACCGTCCTCAGAAAAAGAATTAGGAAGATCAACCAGGGAATGAAAAAGTTTGTTTTATCACCCTTATTAGACTTATCGAAGCTTTATGGCTTCAATTATTAACTAATTTTGTAGTGCTGCTGTCTGCTAATTGTGGAATATCTTTCTAAAGCTTAAGCTTCTCTTCAATATTTTACTAAAAATACTGTTAACCAAAAAGTGTTTACTTAAAATTATAGGCCTTATTATCACAACTGAAGTTAGTTGATTATAAGTTCCCTAGACTTATAATCCCTCAATAAGATAGCTTAAGTATAAGATAACAAAAGAAGCAATAAGATAGCTTAAGGATTTTAACTTCATGATTATTCCAAGTGTGGGAGCCCTTGCCATCTTTTTAAGCCATTTAAATAGTATCGATAGGGATTCTAAATTTGTAATATGAATTACAGTAGAAAATCTTTTAACCAAAATAAAAGGGGCATGGAAGGCATGCTGTTTGTTCAAAAAATCTTTTATCTTTTTCGACTCAATAGTTTAGTCGTAAAATCGAGTGTATACGCCTGGCCTTAGACTAGTCTGGGAAGTCATAGCTGCCTGCATTCAATGTTCAGGGAACTTAGTTGCACACTGTCCAGTTTTTACAGATAGCATATAAATCTTAGAAACTAAAATGAATATATATGATATATATTTCAACATGTTTATCTGTTAGTTTAAAAGAAAAAATAAGATTTTATGAAAAAAAAGTATCTGGTGCTGATTTGAATCAGAATTTATTCTCTTATGACTTAACCTTAAGGCTTCGTGGGATTTAAAATGAAAATTTAAACTCCTTGTGACAAAAATGAATACTCGTTAAGATTGGGAGATAAACAGAAAATATTATTATTTATTTTCAGGTAAGTGACAATTCTTGTTTTTAAGCACATGGTCTGTGTGGGCAAGGTAAAGTGACTTTTGCAAACGTAAATAGCTGGCATGGCTTCCACTAAAAGGATAAACATGCTGACATGGATTCCACTGAAAGGATAAACATGCTAGCATGGCTTCCACTGAAAGGATAAACATGCTGGCATAGCTTCCACTGAAAGGATAAACATGCTGGCATGGCTTCCACTGAAAGGATAAACATGCTGGCATGGATTCCACTGAAAGGATAAACATGCTGGCATGGCTTCCACTGAAAGGATAAACATGCTGGC
>KZ651891.1:201014-250212 GCA_001010745.2 Gerris buenoi
TATGGCTTTAGGGGCCCCTGCAAGTTTTAGTAGGGACCCCTCTATCTCTTATCCAGGGGCCCCCAGATGCCCGTGTCCCCCGCTCCGCGAGGTCTGTTGGGCCCTTATTGCCGCCACTGGGTAGAATAAGATGAATATACAATACACTTTATGGTTCAATTCCAGGCGAAGAATTTATTTTCTACCTCACTTCCCTTCTTTTTAAGATAATTTATACATTTAAAAAATAAAAAAGTAAAAATAATCAGTCAATAGTATATACAAAAATAAGGTTTTATTATTATTAGTTGTTGTATTTTTATTATTCCAAATAAATGCATTATGCAAAGATATCTCAGTCATTATTCAGCATATTTGAAACCAGTAAAAAAAAAAAATAAAAGCATTATTAAGCAATGCATCTATATACGGGATCGCCGGTGAAAAGGAAATACGATAATGTAAAAATGTGCAGAATGCAGAAGTAGTAAATCACTATACGAAATAGTCAGTGAAAATATTTAAAAATATATGCAGAAGTAGAAAATAACTATATAAAAACTATACGGAATTGTCGGTGAAAATATTTAAAAATATATATAGAGGTAGAAAATCACTGATCGGAATTGTCAGTGAAAAATATTTAAAAATATATAGAGGTAGAAAATCACTGTTCGGAATTGTCGGTGAAAAATATTCAAAATATACAGAGGTAGAAAATCACAGGACCAGTGAAAATATCTAAAAAATATATAGTTTTATAGGGAGGTAGAAAATCACCGTCGGTGAAAAATCACCAGTGATTTTCACTGTGATTGAAAAATCACAATCACAGTTTTCACTGTGACTATAAAATCACTGATTTGATCATCCCTAATGCTGGCATAGCTTCCACTGAAAGGATTAACATGCTGGCTTCTACTGAAAGGATAAACATGCTGGCATAGCTTTTCGCTGAAAGGATCAACATGCTGGCATGGCTTCCACTGAAAGGATAAACATGCTGGCATGGCTTCCACTGAAAGGATGAACATGCTGGCATGGCTTTCACTTAAGGATAAACAACATAGACAGATTCTTAATTCTTGTTTCAATCTTTACTACTATGCTGTTCTATTTTTTTTTTTTTTTTTTTTTTTTTTTTGTTTTTAATATATAAATGTTCTTGTAGAATAAGTAAGCTTGGATAGAGATGAGGAAGAGCTTTTTCAAAATATTTCTATTATATTTTTTTATATTAGCTGTTTTATATAGATTACAATCTTTTTAAAATTAGATTTGCCTGAAGAAACCAAGTCTGGAATCATTATTATTTATTGAAGTGAAATTTGTTCAAAATTTATAAATACTTATTGTGGCTAAGAGGTTCCAAAAACTTCTACTCATTAACCAGTATTTGCAATTTTATAAAAGAACCCACAGAAATAAAATATATGAATAAAAAATAATTGCTGACTTGGTACATAATAATTAAAAACTATATTTATATTCTTTCTTACAGAATCCACATTATGTAGAACTTGGCCTAAAAAAAACAATACTATTACTGAAGTTTAAACTAAATTGAATTAAAGTTCTTTCTTATGAATTTAAATAATGTTAGTATAAAATATTTGAAAACCAGTTGTTAATCAGCATCTAACTCTTGGTAATTTTGATGTATTCAGGTACAGCTCTCAGTTGGCCCTGTATAAGAGAGAGCTGAAATCATGCAAAGCCAAACTCGCTGAAAATCAGAAACAATTTATAGAGATGGCATCGAGAATGGACGATCTGGATAAGAAGAATGATGAATCGGCCCGGAAATTCAGTACTCTCTTACAGGTAATGTTTTGTCTTTCTTTTCTTTGGTAACGATAAAGAGAAAATAACTGTGTAGTTGTACCGGAGAGTATTGAGAGGGTAGGCAACTGAAACACAGTTTGAAAATTATGAACGATTGAATTTGGTTTTCTCAATTAGATTTCACTGTATGATTTTTATTAACTTTTGTAACTTCCTATTCTGAGTTTGAGCAAATGAAGGGATTTTAAAAGCTTCGTTACACAGGAAAAGAGAGATAATGTAACGTCAGAAAGATGTATCACTTGATTTAGTTTTTAACTTGTGACGTTGGAAGAATAAAATGTAAAACTATGATTTTTTTTCCTCTGTTCTGTTAGATTTTATTAAAATATAATAAAGTATTTGGCTTTTTTTTAGAGCATGCCAACTAATACAACTAACTTAACACTCTGGTGAACGAGGACGACTTTTTACCTTTTGAGTTTTTTATGTTTCAGATAAGTAATATTTGTTTTAAATTTGCTTGTGTAGGAGCTCAACAAGTGCAAAACGGAGCTTCAGTACTGGAGGTCAAAATCACCGCTACTGTCTCTGTGTCCGGCTTGCGGTCAGAACATCGGGGGCAGCCTGATGGAAGGGCTGATGGTGGGAGGGGTTGTGGGAGGGTGGGGTATAGAAGGAGGAGGAGGTGGTGCATTGGAAGGCCCTTCTGACCTGGTGTCAGATCAGCCGCCGGTGCCTCCCTCCACTTTATCAGTGGCTCAGGTGGCTACTGCGCCCGTGCCGACTCAAACTCCCGAACCGTTAGCTTCTTCTTCACCGACTACTGCGACCAAGCGTAAGTCGTTTCCGGACACTACACCCTACGCTCTCCCTAAGAAATCCAAGAAATCCCGTCTCAAGCCTATCCTCAAGGCGTCTCAACGTACCCGTCGCAGCTAAGACCCTCCAATCATGCATTGTCTTTCCGCACGTCAGCAATCCGCTAAACGGTTTTGATGATTTTTTTTTTTTTTTTTCATTTTAAAAAAAGGAGGAAGTTTGACTTTTTTTCACAATGATTTAAGCGTGATTTAAAAAAATCAACTTTTTTTTCTCTCTTTCTCTATCTCTCTCACTTAAGAGATAATTTATATAAAATGATGTGTAATTGATATAAATAATTATAAAAAAAAAAAATTAGATCGGGTAGTTAGTAGATCTATATCGCATTTACTCGATCAAATTATATTTAAAAAAACAAAACATATTTTGTGTTTTCACACCAAGTTTTAACTGTCGATACTATGCTATTTGTAAGTTAGACAATAAGGAATTTAAATTTTTCTTTTTTTTAAAAATCTGTTAAAATTTATTTTTGTCCCCAGACTTTGAATCGATTGGTTTTTCATCTCGGCCTCCCCCTTATATCGGTCGTTGATTGAAAAAAAGTGATATCAATTAATTATTTTATTTTCCAATCCTTATTTATTTAAAAATGAAATTAAAAAAAAAGAAAATCTGATTTATGGAAAAAAAAAAACTTATGTAAATATGTCCTTGATGTACAAATGAAATTTATTATTATTTTTTATTATCAATACTATTATTATCTTTTTTTTAGGAATTTTGTTGGCTTTATTTATTAAGACAAATTTAACCTTTAAAAAAAATCATAGATTAGTTGGTGTTAGTAAATTAAAGTTATTTACATGATTTTTACTCTGAGTACTTTTCAGAATATATATTTATAGATCTGGCTGTAACATAAAAGAAAAACAAAAAAAAAAAAAAAAAATATAAAATATATTTATTATTTTATTTAATTTTAATAATACTGATTTAATTTTTATTATTATTATTTATTTATTTATTGTTTTGTTTTTTACAACTAAGCTCATGGATTTTAAGTAGTCGTACTGAAATATTTAGTGCAAAAATAAATTTAAAAAAAGTTACATTATATTAAAACAAACTTAATTATAATTTCTTCTCTCTTACATTAAACAAATCTTAATGATCCGTGAATAATTTAATGTATATTTTAAACTAATATGGAACTTAAATGTTACCTGAGAAATGGCTATTAGGTGAAAAACAGAATCCAATTTTTTTTCCTCTTTTTTTGCATTATGGCACTTTTATAATTTAGTTTAATGAATAATTAGCATTTAATTTTTTTTTAATTTATTTTTTCAAAGAAAGGTAATATTAATGAATTAATAGTAAAAAGAAAATATAAAAATAAAGGAATGTCAAAATAATACAATCCTCCCTTCTTTTTTTCGGTTTGTAATTTTTTTTTATTTATTTAATAACGTTTTTTTTAATTAGACAACTGAATTATTTATTTAATTTTTATTATTATATAATATATATTTTTTTAATTTAAATGATTTTTGTCAATATAACCAATTTGAATTTATAGAAAAGAAAAACATTATTCTTATGACACGGGAGGAGTCCATGTCGATGTCTTTATTTTTTTTCAAGATAGGTGATTTTTTATATCATGTTTTAATTTATGAATATTAAAAAAATGATGGGTTCTACATTTGACCCTTGTGTACCTAAGTATTGTTAATATTTATATATCTATTAATAAGAATTTTATTTAAGATATGAAAAAAAGAAATAAATAAAAAAAATGTGAACGTTTGTGCACTTATTTTGGTAGAAATAAATACAAATGAACCGTCTTAATACATCAGTTTTTTAATTTTATTTATTTATTTTTGGTAGGTGTTTATCCATGAATCCTATAATCGTAATACGTCAGTACAGATTGTAAAAGACATATCGTCAACAGTTTTTCAAAATAAAACAGATTATTTCTTGTTAATAATTCATTATTCTTTCTGGGATTATTATGCCAGTAATGGAATTCTCTGTTGTATCGGCAAATTTTTTTGTCTTCAACAGTCACTTCGACTTTGAAGATATTAGGGAAGAAATAACTAAAATAGTTAGCTGTTTCATTAGGAAACCTGTTAACAATGTGGCTTGTATGCAATCTACAATAATTTATTCCAAGTATTTCACATTTCCATATTGTTCTCATTATTATTAGTATGTCCATTTCCACTTCAGCTATCTGAAAAATTATTTTAAACAATTATAATTGTTAGTCGGTGTTTATCTTCAAAATAGAGCATTTAATTTAGAGTAGACCATTTAGGGCATTTCAGAGTGTATCAGAAGATTTTTTTTTTTAAATGCTATTTTTTCTAAAAATTTAGAGTTTTTAAAACTGAAGTGCTGGACCTAACTTTAGGGCCTTAAATTGAGAAAATAACAAAAATTTCTCTCTTAGGGCTATAATAAAGATCAAACTATGAGCTTACCAGAGAACTTTCACAAAATTCCGAGCAATATTTAGCTATTAAATTCTCCATCTATAAAAAATCAAACAAGATAATATTAAGTTACTTTTATTTGTGGTCTAAGGTCTTAAAAACCAGCTTGTCTATTAACTAATGATGTCTATTTATTTATTACCTCTGTACTAGTTAAAGCATTTATATGTTTTGGGTGTAATTCAGGCTCGAGTAGTTGTCTGAAAAGATTGTTCTCGATAAATTCGTTGTTAATTTGTTTTATCAATTTGAAGAATAGGTATGAATATTCGGAGCAATTCTGAAAAAAATAGAGGTACTTAAAATGAAATATAATATTAATTATTAACATTTAAATATGACAAAATTGAACGTAGTTGTCTTTTATCATTGAGTTTACAAAAAAATAAAATAGAAATAATAATAATCGTATAAACATGAGTATTATTTGTAATTCTTTAAAGTATGGAAGGATGTTTTATAAATCCGTCAATACCAGGTGGGAATGAACAATNAATATATATTTTTTTAATTTAAATGATTTTTGTCAATATAACCAATTTGAATTTATAGAAAAGAAAAACATTATTCTTATGACACGGGAGGAGTCCATGTCGATGTCTTTATTTTTTTTCAAGATAGGTGATTTTTTATATCATGTTTTAATTTATGAATATTAAAAAAATGATGGGTTCTACATTTGACCCTTGTGTACCTAAGTATTGTTAATATTTATATATCTATTAATAAGAATTTTATTTAAGATATGAAAAAAAGAAATAAATAAAAAAAATGTGAACGTTTGTGCACTTATTTTGGTAGAAATAAATACAAATGAACCGTCTTAATACATCAGTTTTTTAATTTTATTTATTTATTTTTGGTAGGTGTTTATCCATGAATCCTATAATCGTAATACGTCAGTACAGATTGTAAAAGACATATCGTCAACAGTTTTTCAAAATAAAACAGATTATTTCTTGTTAATAATTCATTATTCTTTCTGGGATTATTATGCCAGTAATGGAATTCTCTGTTGTATCGGCAAATTTTTTTGTCTTCAACAGTCACTTCGACTTTGAAGATATTAGGGAAGAAATAACTAAAATAGTTAGCTGTTTCATTAGGAAACCTGTTAACAATGTGGCTTGTATGCAATCTACAATAATTTATTCCAAGTATTTCACATTTCCATATTGTTCTCATTATTATTAGTATGTCCATTTCCACTTCAGCTATCTGAAAAATTATTTTAAACAATTATAATTGTTAGTCGGTGTTTATCTTCAAAATAGAGCATTTAATTTAGAGTAGACCATTTAGGGCATTTCAGAGTGTATCAGAAGATTTTTTTTTTTAAATGCTATTTTTTCTAAAAATTTAGAGTTTTTAAAACTGAAGTGCTGGACCTAACTTTAGGGCCTTAAATTGAGAAAATAACAAAAATTTCTCTCTTAGGGCTATAATAAAGATCAAACTATGAGCTTACCAGAGAACTTTCACAAAATTCCGAGCAATATTTAGCTATTAAATTCTCCATCTATAAAAAATCAAACAAGATAATATTAAGTTACTTTTATTTGTGGTCTAAGGTCTTAAAAACCAGCTTGTCTATTAACTAATGATGTCTATTTATTTATTACCTCTGTACTAGTTAAAGCATTTATATGTTTTGGGTGTAATTCAGGCTCGAGTAGTTGTCTGAAAAGATTGTTCTCGATAAATTCGTTGTTAATTTGTTTTATCAATTTGAAGAATAGGTATGAATATTCGGAGCAATTCTGAAAAAAATAGAAGTACTTAAAATGAAATATAATATTAATTATTAACATTTAAATATGACAAAATTGAACGTAGTTGTCTTTTATCATTGAGTTTACAAAAAAATAAAATAGAAATAATAATAATCGTATAAACATGAGTATTATTTGTAATTCTTTAAAGTATGGAAGGATGTTTTATAAATCCGTCAATACCAGGTGGGAATGAACAATATATTCCATGACATTTAATTTGGTCATGGAAAATTAGTATAAATCAGTGTGTAGTGTGAATCCTTAAGGGTAATACAAAACAACTATCATTTAGGTGGCTATGTTTCTGCCTCAGCAAGACATTTTCAAGTCTAGAAATAAAACTTTATTTAGAAGAGAGTCATAAATCATTGCTTTAAGAAGTTTACTTGACTAGTATTCAGAAAGTACAGTAGAGTCTCGCTTATCTGGACCCCTCTAGTCAGGACATCCGTATAATCCGGACAGGCCAAAAACTATGTCCTAATTGGAACCAGGGCCTGTTCAGATTTATGATTATGGTACACAGCCTGTTTCTCAGGAAGTCACTTCTATACCTGCCACCTGCGTAATAGATTATCGTTTTATTTTAATTCATTTGATATTCGGACTGGTGACAGCTCTTAACTTAAATATTTTGGAGACTAATAGAAGTAATTTTTACAATAAAAACCTCGGATTTTAATAGTTTTACCCTTCCAAAGCTTGTTTTACAGACATTTTAAAAGTGATTCCGTTTAATCCGGACTCTCGGTAATCCGGTCCCGTCAAACCCAGATTTGCGAGACTCTACTGTACCTGTAATAAGATTTAGTGAGGATCGTTATGGTTGTGAATAATAATTGTGTCAATAATACAAGGAATTAGTATAAATCAGTAGTTCTTGTTGCCCTTAATTCATCAATTTTTTTCCGAACCTAATTATATAAATATCTGTACTATTTATGCTATTAATTTTCATTCCCATGGAGCATAGTTAAATTATTAGGAAAATAATTAATTTTAATTATAACATAATTAATTGTGATATCATTTAATAATAGGATTAATATAATAAATTCTTACCTGAAGAACGCAGTCTTTGTAATTAACATTTACGAAGGTATTATCTTCAATTTTGATTCTTCTAGAGATCTTAAAAATTGCTTCCCAGTTCAAATCATGTTGCATTAGGTTTTCTAATGAAAAATATTTTTTCGTTTCAAAATAATGTACGACCACAATTTCCTGTAAGAAACGTTTGTATCTTGAGGACTTCCTGATTGTCTGTAAAAATTTCCCAACTTCACCTATTATTTTCTCATGGTTTATTGCCTCCAATTTATTTTCTTGGTAAAGTAAGTTAAAGCGGTCATTTTCAATAAATTGGAGAAGAAAGAAAGATAAGTTTGTGCCGATATCTTGGAACGCTTCTCGTATTATCAAGTGTCTGATAAAAGGATCGCAAAATGCCATCGAAAATGTTTCTCTGTTAAAAGTTTTATATTTTCCAAAAATTTCCTCATAGAGTATATGGTGGTGTGGAATTTGATCTTTAACATTATGTTGGTCTGGTTCGTTTAAATTTTGCCTAATGAGAACCGTTTGGTATTCCTGGTCGATGGCTTGAAACCATTTCTTATATTTGGCTAGGTTTCCCGTGATGTTGATCTTACTGAAATTCGTTTTGAGGGTCAAGTAGAGGTAAGCCAGAGGGAAGGAAGTTCGAAACTCTTGTATGACAGACCTTCTTTTATCGATGATAGCATCGTAGAATTCTCCTGATACATCGTGGTTCCACCTTGGAGGCTGAGGGTTAACTAGATCATTAGCACTCAAATTAACTCTAATTTCATGGCTGCAGTGGTTTTTTTCCCCTATAAATCCTTTGACATCTTTCAACGATAAAGAATTGTCCGAATTTACAGATAAATTATCACATTCTTTGTTAAGCTTGATAAATTCTTCGCTCGATTGAGAACTATGTGAAGATAAGAGATCGATGAAAACACCTTTCTCTTGAGTCACGGTTTTTTCTAAAGGTTTTTGGTAATTAGTCGGTTTTTTAAGTTTTTCTTCGCCGAAACGAAAATTCTTTATAAAATCCACTATATCGGAATAATCGTCGTCATCTGGAAATTTGTTGCAGGTGCTTGACGGCACATCATTGTAATCCACACATACCGGATATTTGTTTTCAACATCCTCGTTATGACTGTCGAAACCGGCAGAAGAAACCCGAGAGGATTTAAACCGGTCCATGTAATAATTCGTATCCGATTCACTATCTAAATCCTCTGTCGAACTGTCAGACTCGTTCTGGTAATGATCGTCTTTGTCTTTTTCAATTTGTAGGTTCTGGATTTTAATGTATTCGGCATCTTCTACAGCTGAGAAGGATGTCGAGATATTCCCATAATTTGGCTGGTGGGTATTGGATCTTAAATAACTCGATGGAGATACCATGGAAGGTTTGTACTGATTTTTTATTTTTAACTTGTCTTCACCTAGAAATGTCAAAGCAGGTGATAAGGCGAAGGGGAAATTTTCAAAATTAGAATCTGAGTTTTGTAGAGGTTGGCAGCAGAGAGGAAGGCGTTGTGAATCTTGGTAGACGTAGGAGCTGATAGAATTCTTGGTACTTTGTTCTTCGCTGTATTTACCTGTCTTGTGAAATATCCTGTTTATTTCTCTCAGTGAATCTGGTTTTATTTCAAATACATCGGTAATGTAGACATAACCTAGATGGTGCCTGATCGAGACATAAAAATAAGGATACTGTGTAACTTTTAATTAGATCTAACCAAATATAGTTATGTATCTGAGCATGAGTGTTGGAATTAATTCCTACTAAAATCAGTTTAGTATGCACCAGGAAGACATGACTGTGTCAAGCTCTTTTAATTAAGTTATTTATTTTGCATCCATATAGACTCACATGATAGAGGTATTAACCACATTACTTATCTAAAGTTTTACAAGTACAAAATTTATTTTCAGTTATGAAACAAAGGGTTTCTTAGTTAAAAGAGGTAGTGTCTATGTGTACTACCATTTTGTGTACAAGTAAATATTTTTGTGCCTTTTAAGAATGTGTGGTCAACTAATTCGTGTGTGGGACATAGCATGGCAATAGGCATTTAACGGTGGAGAGCGGCCATGTTCAGCCCTTTATGGTGGACAATGTGATTTTTATGATCCTGAGTTCAAACTTAGTAGTAAACAAAATTTCAGCTTGATGTTAGTCAGACACTTTTTTGCATGCTATCCTGGACTATTACGCACACACACACACACACATACAGTAGAGTCCCGTTAATCCGAACTAATTGGGACCGAACCCAGTTCGGATTAGCGAAAATTTGGATCAGGCGGATTTTTGTAAATTTACGTAGGAAAAGCTACAATTTTCTGATTGGAAAAAAAAAGAAGTAAGATTGAGATATTTTGCGCTAAGACTACTGTTTCATCTTACGATAAATTAGACGAAGCACTTTTCCTATGGTTTTCTCAAGAAAGACTGAAAGGAATCCCTATCACTGGCCCTCTAATCCAAGAAAAAGCTCTTTAATTAAACAACCTCATGGATGGTGGATGCATCATTTAGTGCAAAAACCTGTTCGGATTAGCGGGACTCTACTGTATATATTTATTAAATTTATTTTATTATCATTTTGATTCGAAACTTTTTTACTTTGGAGGTTTAGATTAGGTTAGATCTTACCTGTGGAATACAATGTCAAGCATTTCAGTGTAAGGATAGTTAGACCAATCTGTGTGAAATGTGACATAATCATTCTTTTGTACACTAGTGGAGCTCCTTAATGGTGTACTTAAGTTGGCATCTCCTGTGTTCTGTAAATAAAAAATAAAATATAATAATAATATTTATCAAGGATTTTTTTGTCTGCCATCTTCTCAATTTAAAATTCCTGATAAAATAAATCCTTTCTTAGTGGTCCATCATCAAGTGCCAAAATTTGAGATGTTAGGTTGAGAGGTTCTTTATTGAGTGATTAACAAATGCATTGTCAAATTTACCCGTATAAGTAGCTCATAAATGGCCGCTATCATGAAAATGAAAAGTATCAGGGGACAAAACCATACCTGGATTTTGATCTGACCAAATATGCAAAATTTGGTCTAGAAACTTAAAAGAATGGAAGAGCCTTTAAAAAAAAACAGACACACCCACATTGATACTTATATAATATATACAGTAGAACCTCGCTTACACGACCCTCAATAACACGACAACCTCAATTACAAGTGCAATTTTCAAATCCCCTTGAGGTTGCCATAACACATAATGTCCCCTCAACAAAAAGAGCACCTCGATAACAAGACTTTTTTCCTAATCCCCTTGAGACACTTCTCATCGAGGTTCTACTGTAATTATTTTGTTTTTAATATTTTGTTTTATTTTTTTTTTTAATAAGAAAAGGGACGTTATATATCAATTCTTTAATTTGGTACTTGATAATTAGGAGCAAATAATCAGTTTCAAGGACCCAAGCAACTGGCTAAGGTAAGAAATTAAAGATAAACTTAATATTTAAGTATTTGTTTATTTGGGAGGGGGGCTCGACTTATTGGCAACATATACCATCATGATTTAGATGGGTGATAAAAGATCTGAGTTCAATTCCCAGACCGGACCCCTTGCTTGGTGATCACCCAGTTTCACCATATAAATTGATAACTGCTTATTTGAAGTGTGACTAACTCGTTGAGAATGCCAATTATAAGGTTAATACAGCTGATAGAGCTAGATACTAATCCTGTCCCATCCATTACATATATAATTGTATAAGCCCTTTGTCAAGCCTAGGCCCTTCATGGTCTGTTACGCCACCGAGTTAGTTTTTGTTAATTTGTTTAATCTTAATGAATTTTTTGATAATTATGATCAAGTTTTTGATAAAACTATTATATCATTTGTTTTAGAAGGAATTCTTAGTATTTGCCTCTTTTTGCATTTAGGGCGATTGCTAATTTATTAAAATATTAGATGCTATGTGCATACGACAAGCTTGACTAACCAAGTTATAGGTACTTCCAGTATTTATAGAGATAAGTGTCTGGGGATGGGACATCTATAGCTGAAAATGGACGTGCTGTTTTCGATGTACTATGTCGAACCAAACATTGATGTTAGGCTAAACGTCAAAAGCAAATTGATGACTATACTTCCTTTAAACAAAGATGTAGATTATTAAAAGAACATGAGATGGGTTGACAAAATGCCTCTTATACTATACCTTTTAAACATGTTTTTATTAAGCAGATTAAAATTAAGGGCTCATTCCCACTGGGATTCTGGAATGCGACTCGTGTATGAGATTCATAAAAGTATCAAGATTCAGTATCTCGGCGGCTTCTTCCCCCCACTTTTCCTAGTTTGCTCCCATTTTTATTACACTTACATATTTATATGCATTTAATTTTTAAATAATTAATTATATTACAGTATATTATATTCATAATTAACCTATTTTATTTAACGTAAGTAAAACTTTTGAAAAAAAAAACAAAAAAGAAAACGTATTAATCGCATACCGGAATCTCTAGTGTGAATGAGGCCTATTAGGGTAAATCTATGCCATATCCAAAAACTTTTTTGTCTGATTTATTTTACTTTTATTCTAATTGTTCCTTCTAAAGATTTTTTTTTTTTATATTTTTTTTATTGCTTATTTTAAGAGTGATGTTCCTTTGTCCAAAAGTTATTGTACAAAGAGATATTTTCTCTCCAGTGAATAGAAGTGATAATATCCCTTAACCTAATTAACTCACTTTTATAAACTTATTACACAAGAGATNATATATATAAATATATATATTTTATTAATAAAAATTTATTTTTATTTATAATTGTTGTTAAGTTTAGATTATTTTCAATTTTTGTGTTGGTAGTCGTAAAAAGCCGGCATTATGGTTTAAGTTAAGATTTACCGGCCATATTGGTTATTAACACGTATTTTTATACATTAATTTCTGTCGAATCTTTCAATAAATTCACTTTTTAATCACAAAAGGTAAATTCGTGTATAACGCTGTAAATTTATTGAGTGTTATAATTAAAATATCTAAACGTTCGATGTTTTTCTTTTGACAAGTAGGTATAACTTATAACTTAGGTACTTACTTATTGGCCTCAACGTATTTTTTCTATACCAATTCTTTATTTAAATACCTACTAATCTAATTTGATTTAGTATGATATTGGCAATTCTTTCACTGACTTTTAATTTTATAATCTTAAGAGTATAAATGAATATGAAGAAAATTTACGACTGATAAAAGAACGTGCGGTAGTTTAAGGTAATTTGATTTCTCTTTTTTTTCTTCTTTTTTCTAATAATAGATCATCGCTCGAATATGTATACTATTTAACCAATATGTAAATAAAAGGAAATTTCATATTATTCTGAGTAAAAACAAGTGTTCCGAGATTTAGTTAATATTAGATTGCTGAGACTGAGAAATACTTTTTCTATTATGTTTATTATAGATGGCCGCCATCTTGAATTTAAAAGTGAAATTGAAAAATCCTTTCTCCTATAAGTTTATGTCCAATATAAGTCTTATTTCCAAATTTTATAGTATCTAGCTCAAACAATTTTAAAGATATTATGATCAATATATTCTGACATTGGACCTCATATCACAGAAAAATGAATTAAAAATGTGTAAAAAACCTGATTTTCCCGGAAAGTTAACATTTAAAAATGCTCCTCCGGTAGTCGGAACCAATTAGTAGGGATGTAATTAGGGATTACGCTATATATTTAACTACTTTAATATATTGATTACTTTAATATTTATTCACTGTGATTGGCAATTTTTCGTCGTAAATATTTTCGGCACACAGAAAAATTTAACACACACACAAAATTAGTATTATTCTGGACCCAGCTTAAGGGAGGAGGGGGGGGGGGGTGATAGGAGCAAAATAAAAATCGTACTGAGACAACTCAGACAAACTTTCTTATATAACCTCGGTCCCAGATCCCAGAAACTTTTTGTTTTAGATTTTTAACAAAATCGATTTATCTCGGAAACTAGATTTTTTTCGTTATAATCGCTTATATAGGCTTATATCGTTATAATCGTAATTGGAATACATTTTAGAGTTAGAGTTGTTTTAATCTAAATCGTCGGAACCGTTTTCGAGAAATATACAGGGGAAAGTTGTCTAAAACGGGGACGTCGGGTCAAACGGGGACATAGTGCATTGAGAGTACGCATTCTAACTATTACTACGTTTCCATGATGTTTAAATACAGATTGAATACGGGTAGGATACAGGTTTTGGATTCAAAGTGTCCATGGAAACCTAGGTTCTAAACGGATTAAGTCCAATCCCGATCCCGATACAATCCACTAAATTCTGGGATCGTATCTGGATCTAGTTGCATGGAAACGCCTGAACTGGATCCTGACATGCGCAGAGCGTCGGTATGAGCGAACCTAGTGTATTTCTGTAGAAACTGTAGTAAAATCTATCAAAATACGTAATAAAAATCATGGTTACAACAGGTGAAGGTTATTTTTTGAAGCTTGTTTTTTTTATTTTGTATTGAATACGGATTTAATACCACTCTTGGAAACTCTTAACTTGTTAAATCCCAAATCAGGATTCAATCCTTTTATTTACTCATGGAAACGTAGTATATGACTATGTCCCCGTTTGACCCGACGTCCCCGTTTTAGACACCTTTCCCTATATATATTTTTTTACGCTTTTTCAGTTTTTTGGGGGATATCGCCCGCAAATCTGGAGCTAAAATTTAATTCTTGATTTCGCCTCGGAGTATGGTTTTATCTAAACTGTATGCCAATTTTATCAAAATCGATCCTGAAGTTTAGGCTCCACACATCATCACAGACTATAGACAGACAATTTTTTAAAAATCACTTTTTTGGACTCAGGGGACCTCGAAACGTGTAAATCCATCAAAATCGAAGTTCCGCGCCATCAAAATACTTTCTCTTTATTTGAGAATATAAAAGAGTTGTGGATTGGGCCTAGACCTAGAATAATCTTCTGAAATTACTGTAATAAATACTTGGTAAAGGACTTCTCTACTGTATGTAAACATAATACATATATTAATAAAAGATAATTCAAATTTCAGGGATGTGATAAGATAAGACACCGGGAGGGAGGGGGATACATCAGGAAAATACATCTGCTTTACCTGGAAAGTACCTATAACTTTCAAAACTGTTTCTCGAGTATATAAATATTAAAGAGGGGGAGGGGGGGGACTGTAGCTTATAAACACTCTCGCTTATCTATATATATAAAAGTCAACATATGTGTTTGTATGTGTGTGTGTGTATGTTCTTTATACAAACCTACAGTTTTAGTCCGATCTCGATGAAAATGAAACTTGACCTTTGAAACAAGGGGAAAATCACTGTCTACATGAATTTTCGAAGTTTAAATTTTGGCACACAAGGGTAGGGGTACGGGGTACAAGTAATAAATACGGGGTCAAAGTAATGAATACCCTTCATGATGTATATCGTTAAATAGCTCTTTAAGAGTACAGTAATTGTTTTTATGCACAGTTTTGTCGTATTTTCATTTAGAATTAGAAGGGGGTAAATTTGGGATATTTGAAAATTATCTTGTCAAAGAGGAGGGGGTATAGAAGTAAGGGGGAGTTCTATCGCTCTAGATATTCTCGCATAGTAAAATAATTTAAATGTTTCTTGATGGTAGTTTATAAACATATCAAATTAGAATATCACTCCGTAGCGGTATCCAGCACGGGTATCCAGCTAGTTTACTACAACAAATTAATATAATTTATTTTATTTTAGAGAAATAAATTCTATTACATTTTACTCTGTGCACATCTGTCGTTTGTGAAATGATTAATTTCAAAGGTTGTTTGCATTCAGAGGAAATTTAAACATAGCATAAAAATAAATACTTTTTTTAAATTACGACTTTAATTAAACAATATTTTGAAATGAATTTACATAATATTGAATTATTGAAAACCAAATAAAATGATCAAATAATTGTTTATAATTAACAGTGATTAATTAGTAATTTTTGGAAATCCCCCCCCCCCATCAATAATGAGAGATAAGAGTGATTGAGACAGGGATTCCTCACTTGTACATTTTATTTTTTTTTCTCTATCATATTTAATTATCACCAGATATAATTTAAAACGAATATAGTTTAAATCAAATTTAAATGTTCCGTAGTATGAATACTACCAAAAACGTAAAAATGAATAACGAATATAGTTTAAAAACAACCATTAAATAAAGGAAAATAGCCATTAAACCATAAGATGTTTAAACTTTTTCTCTGTTTTCGTACTTATATACGGATTACTATGTTGACATGACCTACATCAAACTTTTTTAAGGGCCTCAATGTTTTTTTCCCCCTTTCTACAATGACGGACAGTCATAGTTATCAAAGTTGTTATAATCTCAACCCACTTCTTCAGTAAGTTAATCCAAATAATAAGTAATTATTTATTGTAAGTTAATTCCATAAAACACATTGTAATTATCTAGAAGAATAATAATTTAATCGCAATTTTAAAACCTTATGATCTTTTTATTACTATATAAAGAGACAATAATCAAATAAGTGTTTTTCGAATCTTAGTGTTATAAAAAGCTTTAAAATAAGTGGGCTTATGGGTTTTTCCTAAATAATTTTATTACATGCATTCAACATAACAACCAGTTTTATGTGTACTTTATACGTTATACTTTACAATTATCTCGTGCAAATGATTCATTTTTAGCTTTAAAAATGATAAGATCTTTTTACTTTCTCATTAAAGAGAAGGTATTGTGATTGCACGAAAATTCGATTTTGATGGATTTACACGGTTTGAGGTCCCTTGAGTCTAAAAAAAAAAACCAAGTACTTGCCAGCAAGTTAATAAAAGGGTTTCTACGGCCATAAAAATGCATAAATAGAATATTATTTATTTATTTTTTTAAAACTAAAATATGTATAAATAGTTGCATTTTGAGAAGCAAGGTGTGGATATAGGTAGGTATATCATAGGTATGAGCACTTATTTAGTTTTTTAGGGGTAAAATGGCCACCATTTTGGAAAAGCGATATATATTTGTGAACCAAATTTCAATACCTTTAAAATGATACCCAATTTAAATTTTTAAATTTTTAAGTTTTTGGTAGTTTCCATACTACGGAAAGATTAAATTTTAAATAATTCAAATTACAATTATCAATAACTACGGGAGACATAAAGAGAAAAATAGAATTTTTGGGTTTATTCCCGGTGCGGGGGCTATTTTTCTCTGTATGTCTACCGTAGTTATTGATAATTGTAATTTGAATTATTTAAATTTTTCGTAAAATAAAATTTTTGGGTCTCCATCGTAGTTACGGCTGCCTAGAATTTCTAAAATTTGACTTTTTTATATCAACTCTCGGTAATATCATTGGATCACAGATATGTATATTTTTGTATTGTTGCCTTATTTGTAGGACCTTTCCTAATGGGGTAGTGGGGGGGGGGACATTTTTTTTGCGTTTCTTTTTTAATTTTTTGGGGGGTAAAATGGCCACCATTTTGGCCGCAACACGAACTTTACACCCTTGGAGATGCTTCAAATATTGGTGACGAAAAGTCTAAACATAAACCTCTAAGATGAGCTTTCCACCAAAATAAAATAATGGTCAGTATTCCCAGATGCAAAAATAAAATGGTCAGGTCAAAGGTTCCAACTTGGTTACCTAATTAAAATTAAGTGTTTTTTAACTGCGTTAGTAATTGTTATTTTTATTTAGTTTTAGTTAAAATTTTTAATTAAATGACAGAGATGTTTTGTGTAGTGGAAAATACATCTTTAACTTTATTTATCATACTTTGTTAAAATATTCAAAATTTTTGGTTTGATTATTAACACTTGTGAAACAACTATTGATTATGTTTAGGCATGATTATGCCCCGGAGGGGGGCGAAATATAGCCTGTTTATGCAGTAATCTTCGTTTTTTACACCCTTAATGACCCAACAAAATAGTACATAGTAAAATGGTCAGTATATACCCGGGCTGCATTAAAACATTATACAGGGTGGGCCAAAAAAACCGCACTTTTTTGAACACTTATAGCTCAGCTTCTGTAGTAGATGGGGTTTTCGGGGTTTGAAAACTACATTCTTCTACTTTAAATTTAATTTATTTAAAAACAATTGGGTGAAAGCCACGCAATGACGGTTTGAAATAGGGTCTTTAAAAAAGTCGTTGTCCGGGTAGTGATCTTATCTGGTATTATAGTTTAGATTTTTAGATAGAATAAATTACCATATGTTGGAAAGGGNATTTTGGCCACAACATGTACTTCACACCATTAGAGATGCTTAAAATATTAGTGACGAAAAGTCGAAACAAAACCCACTAAGATGAGCTTGTCACAAAAATAAAATGGTCAGTATTCCCAGATGACTAATTAAAGAAATCGTACCCGGACTGAATTAAAACATAGATTCATTATAAAACGAATTATTTTCAAATAAGTTCATAATATTAAGATGTTCTGTCTTACTTGAGCCGATGAGTTATTTGTCAACGAGTTTTCATCTGAAATATTAAAGACACTTGAATTATAAAGTGAAAGTAAAATAAAGATAATATTATTTTAAAACTAACATTTTAAAATAACAATTGTAAAAGATGTTTTGAAATCTCTGCATGAATTATTTGTCTTTAAAACAAACAAAGAAAGTACTGATAACCTATTTTTATAGTTGTGCTTGGGTTTTTCCTAAATAATAATTATATTACATATTATATCTAACAACCACTTAACTGCCTTTCAAATATTAGTTATTTGCTTTACTTTCATTCAAAAGGAAATAATCAAATATTTACTCTCGTGAGAGTGTTAGCGAAGGCTTATATCACAGACAATAGAATGAAGAGCTTATGTAAACTCTGATTTTTTTTTTTAAAATCCTTTTTTATATTTTTGATTTCATATTTAGGTATAGAACTATAATAATATGTACTTAGTATTTAAAGATAGATAAGAGTGATTTGTTAGAAATAAAGACGTATTTTGTAATAATATTTAAGTATATTACGTATATTTACTTAAGCTATGATCTATTTTCTGGTTACTTTTTTATTTTTAATTTTAGGTTAAATATTTTGTCTCAAAGTTTCAGTGAGTGTAATTACTAGAGTAAAATTGATTACTTTAAAATGATTTATACTACAAACTAAGTTGAGTCGGAACCGTGTCGGGTCAAATTCGAGCATCGGTCTGAGAAGGTTAAATATTGTCTTATGGGGTTTTTAATGTTGTCATTCTCGTTACACCGGGCCAGGAACGAGTACTCTCTTTTTTTCGGCCTAAACTCGATTTAGATACGTTGCGTATGACATACGTCATACGGTTCGGGCTGAAATGGTGCAAAAACACTAGGTAGCGTGTCAATGTGACGACTAAAATGACTATAGCCGCGCGGCTACAGATGCTCTGCTCAGCTAGAGCCGTACGACTCGAGCCGCTTGTTTAACTTACAATCCAATTTTCAATTGCTTCGGTATCGTCAAACGTTTAATGATGCCGCTTGTTTCATCCACTCATAATCTCGGGCGCACATTGAGACGCAGGGCAGGGCAGCACAGTTTTTTTTTTTTCAACCACAGACATATACAAGACCGCGTGAATTGAGACACAGAGCAAGGCAGGACAGAACGAACCTAGAAATTAGGCCCATTTTACGCCCTGTGGTGGAGATTTCCAGCTACTTCACACATCATACATTCGTACATTGTACCGCCGAAGCGAGTATGGTGTTGTCGATAGTAAGCTATATATGCGTGCATCAAAGCGTGGGGCGTGGGGGAAGAGTGCCCCATAGGGGGTGTCCCTCGCCCTATTCCGTCTGCGATTCACAGATGCAGTCATTGAAATCACTGCCTAGTTATAGTTATAAAAAGGTTCTCTATTAAATATTTTATTTTTACTTTACATTCTCGCATCCATTAAAGAGTAAAGAGGAAGTATTACGATGGCAAAAACTCGATTTTGCTCTTTGATTTTTATTTATTAAGACTAGCTGTTGGTAAAAAAAACAAATAATTTTACAAATTAAGTTTTTTTTTTTTTTTTTTTAAAAAGCACAATCAACAAAAAGTGACGAATAAGTATACCTGCGCATAATCAACAACTTACCTGTAATCTTGGGTGATATTTTAAATGAACACTGCGGTACGTCAGGCTGTTTATAGTCTTTCATTGAATAACCCGTACAACCTCCTTTCATTCCAATTTCAGGAACAAGTACATCTGATAACAATGATATGACAATGTAATTCTAGATAATTAAGTACGCTGGTATAAAACAAGAACAAGGTGGAATTTATAAGGCACTGGTTAAAATAAAATAAGGTGGGGGGAGTGAGATAAAAGTATAAAATAAGTTCTGATCTACGAAGGGTTCAGTATCTAGAGATAGTAATGGTTAAAAGATTCAGGGTTTATTATTCTAGATTAATATAAGACAATCTATGATAAGAAGAATGGCTAAGGAATCGTGGAAAGAAAGGATAATCTAAGGATGCTAGAGGGCATACAATCATAACCTAGATAAAATCAATACTAATAGGTAGAAGCGCAGATGTTAGAAAATACCGGACTACACAAAATAACGGTTATTTCACAAATAGGTTATTATATTAGCGAAGAACTTTAATCATTAGAGTAGAGGTATGATTAAATAGCATGGTCAATTAATGATAATGCAAGGGAATTTTTTAGGTACGCTTTCCTAGACGCTGAGCGATAGTCGCAGTGAGATAGTCGCTGAGCGCTGAGAGCTGAGCGTTAGTCGCTGAATGATAATCGATGAGCGTTAGTCACTGACACAACATCATACAGGTGTTTTCTTACACGCGTCTCCAGCGACTATTGTGACACATCAATGTATACTTAGAAGTAGATGTGAATTTCTAGTTTGGTGAATTAATGATGAGGTTAAAAAAAGACAACTTTGATTTCCAAGTGCGGGTATTATAGTTACAGACATTCTTCCCACTTCTGGAGAGAGGGCATTTGGTACCTCTTTAGATTGTTACTCCCATATGTTTTTTTAGAATATAAATTTCTTGACAAAATTACTATTACGACAAAGGGATCTTTAGTCTAATGTACTTTAAGACAAACGAATATCACACCTCTATTTTTATAAGGGGGAGTAACAATGTAAAGAAGAACTTTCTGTAAACCTCCTCTCTGTTTTTTTTATAAGAGGAGTAACAATCTAATGAAGTACCGGACATTTCTCCCATTAGGAGAAATCGGCGTGAAATAAAGAGCGGGAACCTATAAAGTCAGGAGCTCATTAGCGCGAGCAATTGTTTTTTTACCAACGAATACATAATATATCGAATATACCACTATGAGAAACAGGCAGGAAAAAAATTGACAACTATAATATTACGCATCATTCTAAACGCCACAAAGAACAGTCATGGGCCTCTTGGATGTTAAAATTCTGTAGTATTTGTATTTATATCATATAAAGGCATATTAAATATCGTTTGCAATACTACAAGAAATGTCCTCTCCTTTGTGTCATGTATACTAAACTGTGCGTGTAAGAGAGAGTGGGGAGATATACTCCCCGAGAAGAGGCCGGTAACGAAGGAGACGGTGCTGAGCGGAATATCAAGGGAACTGTGACGTCATTCCCGAGGCAAGTAGTAAGCGGGAGCAGGCGACTACAATCACTCAGTCATCCACGCTGGCGTCTCTAGCGATTGTCGCTAGAGACAGACACTGAGCGACCATCGCTCTGTGATAGCGTCTACCGCTGGAGTTGCATGAAGGAAAACGTACTTTTATAGAGTAATAAATTCGATAATATGAGTAGATTGAGCTACAGAATCCAGTAGATTAATTATATACAATGCAAATTGGATGGATTATTGTCCAGATGAGATTAATTAGCAATTGGATATATACAACCCGACACAAGGTAGTGGTAATCTTTCTAAATAGAATGTAGAATTTAAAAGCCTGAGCTATAGATGAAATATTAGTTACCTGAGCTAAATTCCTGCTTGCATTTATCTTCCCTGTAGCCGATTCCAGGGTCCGGATAGACTTTGGTAACGTATATCATTGATGTAAACTCCGGTACAACGTCATAATCCTCCTCGTCATCTGTTTCATTCTGCTGGGTAAACTTATCATCTGTCTGTTCACCATTGATTACTTTTAAAACTTCTTCATTGGTAATCTGACTTTGAGAATCTTTTGATTTAGTCCTTACGATTACCATGTCTTTCCAGATCAAATCTCCTTCGTTCTCGACTTCTGCAATCACAATTTTTCTCCAGTTTTATTTGATATGCACTCGCAGACTTGTTTATTAACAAGCCGAGTATTACGTTACAACAGTGACGTAATTCTGATGTTGTTACGTCACAACATTTTTATAATGTTTTGATCTTTGATTTTAATTATTAAAATTTTACTACATTCACTGTATAAATAGATTAACAATTCAACAAAAAAATGTATCTACTTGCGGCAGTAAAATGAGGCATTATTGAACCGATTTCGGGCAGAGAAATGTAATTTTACTGCCTAGGCGGTAAAAGTCAGGAAAAATTTTACAGCCTAGGCAGTAAAATTTATTTACAGCCTAGGCAGTAAAATTTATTTTACAGCCTAGGCAGTAAAATTTTTACTTTTATAATGTTGGCAATAACATTTTATATTATGATCTCTATCTTATAACATTTTATATTATAGTTTAATAAGCAGTATTTAATAAATAAATGTTTTAATTTTAAAATAATTTGTTTATATTTTGTAATTATGTTAAATACGTTCAATGAAGAGTAGATCTTTAATTAAAAGAATAGCGNGATAAACCCGAAGGTTCGAATTCTAAATTATTGTTCTCTGGTGAGCTTTGCTCGTACTATAAGACTAAAATTCGTGATAAATTTTTCAAAAAATCATAAGCGCTAATTCTTTTGTTTGCAAACTATGTTTTTACATCCATAACATAAATAGAGCATTTTTAAGAGGAAATTTATGCACTTTCAATGCCACAAACCGCACTTTTCTATTTTTATGGGTTTTGAAGTTTAAGTTTAGCAAGTAGACTCATGTGAAAGGGAAAGTTACAAGCTTTTTTAATAAATATCTTTCTTTTTTACTTTCTCATATAAAGAGAAAGTATTGTAATGGCGCGAAAATTCGATTTTGAGACTGATGGATTTAAACGTTTGGTCCCCTGAGTCCAAAAAAGTGATTTTTAAAAAATGTCTGTCTGTTGTCTGTCGGTGGTCTGTCTGTGCAGACGCCTGGAGCCTAAACAACTTGGCCGATTTTGACGAAATCGCGAAATGAATTTTAGCTCCAAATTTGGGGGCGCTACCCTCCAAAAACGTAAATAAAATATTTCTCGAAAACGGTTCCATTTTGATTAAAAAATTCTATTATATAGTCCATTTAAATACGAATCTAACGATATAAGCTGTTTTCCCGGGGAAATCTAGTTTCAGAGAAAATAGCTGTAAACGCGGACATAGATAGGCCGGGTTCGATTCTCCGCCGAAGAAAAGTTATTTTTATGATGTATTTCGATGGAATGTTCAATAATAATTAAATATACCTACGAAAAATAATAAATGGAAAAATGGGCTATATAGAAAGAGGGGCTAGAGAAAGTTTGTCTGAGTTGTCTCGGACCGATTTTTTTAAAAAAGAAAGGCATTTCTATATTTTTAAACTAAAAATAAATAACCCATGAAAGGCAGAATTTCCATGAAGTATTAGTTTTTAATGTTTTAAAAACTAACCCTCTCTCCATCCACGTTTAAAGCTATTTTCTCAGGAACTAGATTTATCCCGGGAAAACTGCTTTTATCGTTATATCCCTATTTAAGTAGACTACGTTTTAGAATTTTTTAAATCAAAATTATTTAAATCCTTTTTGAGAAATAATTCTATTTCACGTTTTTTAAGAGATTTTGGGGAGTACCACCAAATTTGGAGGTAAAATTCATTTCATTTTGCTTCGAGGTATGATTTTCTGAAAATGTATAACAAATTTCGTGAAAATCGGCCCAGTAGTTTAGGCTCCACCTAAAAAAAAAAAACATCACTTTTTTGGACTCAAGGGATCTCAAAACGTGTAAATCCATCAACATTTCAATATCGAATTTTCGCGCCACCAACAATACTTTCAATGAGAAAGTAAAAAAATGATATATGAAAGTTTGTCTCCAACACTTTATCTCTCCAATTTATATAATAATTATATCCTTCCTTGAGGTATAAATGTTAAAGTATGTTTTAAACAGGGTTTAACAATAAAGCTAAAAATCTTCTGTGTAAACTAGTCATTAAAATTAAATATTTTAATTTAATGTAACAATTTCCAAGTTAAGTTACCATCAGGATTCTCTACGTGGATTTCTTTAAGTTTGCTTATGATACAACATAGATTAAGATCTTCAAGTCTTGTCTTCTCCTTAATAACATTTTCAAACAGGGACAAAGTCATTTCTTGACTTATCCTATAATCCTTGAACTGTTCCTTTAACTTTTCCCAACTGCACTTTTTCTTGCCTCCTCCCGGCTGTTTGTTCTCCGCCTTCATTTGAATTGACTTCTGTAGCTTCCTCGTATGACAGTCTCTAGTCTCCATGAAGTATTCCTTCCATTCCATTCGCACATCGTCGTCAAGTCGTTCTAGTTTACCCGATTTAAACTTCTGTATGAAGTGTTGATGTAGGATGTTTTCTGACAAAGCAGTTTTAAAGTTTATGAAGTCATCTGAAAAATATCATTTTTTTTATATATTAAAAATAAGACTGCTAAAAGTTATCATGCTTTATAGTAATACTAAGTTTATCTACAGGTAGTAAATTTATTATTATTTTCGAATAATAGTTTCTGATATCCAGTGGTAACATTAAAAACTATTTATTGGAAAATAGTATTTTACTGAATAAAACTCACGTGGTGATATAATTGTATTAGACTATACTCTTTTTACAATTAGTATTAACTCAACACTTAGATTAGCCAACCTATAATATGAGGAAAAAACATAATGCCACTAGCCCTGTAGGAGAGAGTGGGTCCAGTGACATTTTTGTTTGCCTAGTTGGCCCGACCTTCTCAAATTCAAAATCCAGTGGTCTAATTGGTTCCCCTCCACATTTTTCGATTTTCCCGCGCTGTCAAAAGGTAATACTAATTGTGAAAGTACACTTTTGGACAATAATAGACATTTTTAGGTTTCATTGGGTAACAAAGTGTCCCAAATTGAGGCTTTTGTAGCACAGGTTTTGGGACATGGGATTGGAGTTAAGGTGGAGTCCAACCTGACTTGTTAATCTGCCAGTTCAGTTTCCTCTATTCCACTTGTTTTCAGTGACCTGTTCTAGGTGTTCAACGTAATGCAATTGTTAGTGTTAATAAATATTAAAGCTTAGAAGTATAATTGTTGACATTCCTTTGAGCCTTGGTGCTAAACATGGTTTGTTCCAACCCCCTTATTGGTACCGTCCTTTGCATCGTCCCGCCGTTCGAAAATCATTTAGGACAGGTTTTATGCGCAGGCGGTTATTTTGTTTTGTAATAAAATCATTGTCAGGGTGGAACGGGGTTGTGACTCTTTCGAACCCGATATCATCCAGACTGCCGAGCTGAACAGAGGAAACGAGCCGAGCATTGATCTCTGTGCATGCCCAGTCTGAGATACGCAGGCGCACTTTAGACTGGACAAGCGCAGAGACATAATGCTCGGCTCATTTCCTCTGTTCGGCTCGGGAGTCTGGACGAGGCTTTAAAAACATCCAAAGAAACCTAACAGATAAGCAACCTTCCTGTTGAAATGTGTAACGTTTGGCATTACTGCGCCATGTCATACAAACCGGTGCTTGGTTTCGTCTGAGGATCTTCGGGACTGTATGTTAAACAGCTCGCAATCGATCCATGAGTGGTTGGAAAAATTTTGAGGACGATACGAAACTGTCAAATTAATGTCGGATCGGAACGGGTTTTATCCAACGCGCATGCCCGTGACTATCCCGCGGACAATTCACTGCTTGGTACTTGGTTCAAACAAACCTACAGTGACCACCTTAAAACTAGCTGTAATTCCCTAAAAAGTCTGCTCTAAAATTGGAAATAGTCTGAAATGGCCCCCAAACAAATAACTGTTACCTACCTAATAAATAACTGTTGTACCTACTCATAATGAGTAATGGTCGAAGCTCTGGTTGTACCTACTCATAATGAGTACTGGTTGAAGCTCTGGTTGTATCTACTCATAATGAGTACTGGTTGAAGCTCTGGTTGTACCTACTCATAATGAGTACTGGTTGAAGCTCTGGTTGTACCTACTCATAATGAGTACTGGTTGAAGCTCTGGTTGTACCTACTCATAATGAGTACTGGTTGAAGCTCTGGTTGTACCTACTCATAATGAGTACTGGTTGAAGCTCTGGTTGTACCTACTCATAATGAGTACTGGTTGAAGCTCTGGTTGTACCTACTCATAATGAGTACTGGTTGAAGCTCTGGTTGTACCTACTCATAATGAGTACTGGTTGAAGCTCTGGTTGTACCTACTCATAATGAGTACTGGTTGAAGCTCTGGTTGTACCTACTCATAATGAGTACTGGTTGAAGCTCTGGTTGTACCTACTCATAATGAGTACTGGTTGAAGCTCTGGTTGTACCTACTCATAATGAGTACTGGTTGAAGCTCTGGTTGTACCTACTCATAATGAGTACTGGTTGAAGCTCTGGTTGTACCTACTCATAATGAGTACTGGTTGAAGCTCTGGTTGTACCTACTCATAATGAGTACTGGTTGAAGCTCTGGTTGTACCTACTCATAATGAGTACTGGTTGAAGCTCTGGTTGTACCTACTCATAATGAGTACTGGTTGAAGCTCTGGTTGTACCTACTCATAATGAGTACTGGTTGAAGCTCTGGTTGTACCTACTCATAATGAGTACTGGTTGAAGCTCTGGTTGTACCTACTCATAATGAGTACTGGTTGAAGCTCTGGTTGTACCTACTCATAATGAGTACTGGTTGAAGCTCTGGTTGTNTAGCTTTTAATCACTTCTATTTTTGAGTTCAACTGTTAAATCATCCACTAACATTAAGAGTGGACATATATCTACATCAATTTCCATTTATTTTAATGTATTTATTATGTTTACTATTGTGAAACTAATACAATAAAAAATAGACACTAAAAAAATATGATAGTTTCTTAAAAGCTATTTTCAATCTATCATGTCACCTAGTAATAATAGAGTGGTGTTAAGACTCCCTAAATGAAATATTTTTCTATACTAAGATTATATATCAGAGTAAAAATGTCGATTTACTTTCTAAATCTCTTTTTCCTGGCCAGAAAATATCGATGTCGTCCGGTAGTTCTTGATCTATTACCTCGTATTGAGTCAACATTATTATGTGCTGCACTGGAAGCAAATCATAATTTTTTATTAGAAAATAATTATTTAATGAGCTACAAGGGACAAATTAAAGCTTTATTTTCCAATACGCGACTCCAGTGATAGACGCTTGACGAGTCGCTCAGCGACAATCATTCTTCTGCATTTCCATGGTAAGAGTCGCTCAGCTAGGAAAACGGTCACATGCAAACTCAGAAGAGGAGTCCACAGCAATAGACGCCCAGCCACTATCGCTTGAACGCCTATCGCTGGAGTCGCTTCTAGGAAAATAAAGCTTTAGTCTTCATTAATAGGATGAAATTAGATCTTGGATAGCTCATTTTTAAAAAGTATTTTATTATTTAATACCCGTTTTAGTCAAGGAGATAGCGTGAAACTAATTGTCTGTCTAACATAAAGCTAGCATTTGGAGTATAAATTAATCTTTTAGTACCTTTTAAGAATAAGTGGTCGGCTAAGTTCGTCTGCGAGACATAGCTTGGCAATAGGCATTAGAAAAAACAACAAGATTTGGATGAATCTTGTGGACAATAAGATTTTTATATGATCCTGTGTACAAAATTAGTATAAAAAATTAAGTTGATGTTAGTTTGTCACTTAATAGGTGACCACTTTGATCTGGAGAAATATTTGAATAACTAACTTACTAAAAGACATGCTAACTGCTAACATCAACTTTTGTACTCATGATCATAAAAATCACATCGTCCACCAAAATGGACGGGACATGGCCGATGTCCATCGGTTTGTTATTTTCAAATGCCAATTGCCAAGCAATAAGCTGAATAAGCTATGTCCCGCAAACGAACTTAGCGGACCACATAGTCTTAAGTTCTAGCATATTGTTAGTCAGACACTTTTTTGCACGCTATCTGGACTATTGTGTAAATGAAGAAAAATCCGACTTTTTTTTATATTTATTTTGGGTTTTAGTCCCGATCAACTGCCAGGGTTATTAAAAATCCGAAATATATCATATATCCATTCATGAAACTTAAGTTTATAAGTTCGTCTTGGCAGATAAATTGGATTTTTGAAGATTTCCCACAATTTTAGGGGAGTAGGGTATTTTATTACATTTTAAAATGAAATGATTAAAGTGCGAGATTCTTTTATACGTATTTTATTAAGCTGAATGGGACAACTTCTGGTCGATTTATTCCTTATCTAGATATGAGGTTTTATTGGAAGTTATATCTCGCTCGAGAAAGCACTGGTTTCCAAGGAGGGCGGGGCAGTTTTATAGCGGCAGTAATTTAACTGTCGTGACGTCACTGCGCTGGACGTAAAATGACGGCCGTCTAAACGGTGACCAGAGATATCAAGTTAAAACGACATTGATAGCCTCTTGATTCATTGCAAAATAAATCAATATTACGTCCTCTTCGCTGGTTTACATCCCTTGTACTCATTTTATAGCATTAAATGTTCAACACTATGCAAGGAAAAAGTCACAAAACATTTTTACCGTTATTTTTACGTTTTCCGTTGTTGCTGTCACTGTAAACGCTCAATAGACAACCAATGTTATTTAATTCATACTATTAACGTTTGTGACGTTACGGCTGCTAAATTACGGCCGCTGTTTAACGGCACCGAGAGCCAGCCAGCGTGGTCGTGTTGGTTACATTACTTACCACGTCTGCTTGGCCATCTCTGGATCATGTGCGGTACGAGATCGTGGGTTCGATTCCTCGCCGTGACGCTTTGATTTATATGACTCACTATTGATCACGCCATACATAAAAGGGCCTAAGTGATGGCCTCACTGCTAGGTTCGAACAAATGATTGTCCTACCTGTCTACTGTCTATAAAATAATTCTAGACCCTCGAGTTTGAACCCTTGTAACTTCTAAACGGAAAGTCGTATTTCGATGAAACAAGTTTATTTGTTTAGACAATTTAATAAAATTTTATGTCATATCAATTTTTTTTTTTAAATTAATTTTTGATTACTTTATTGTAGGATAAGTAAAAAAGTGCCGTTTTTTCAGCACATTTTGACAATGTCCAACTTTTAAAACTAACTGCTTTAAAAGTTCTCGACCAAATCAAACCAAATTCACAGGACTTTTAGAACTCATATAAGTGTAGAGGCCTACGAAGTTTCAAGTCGAAAAGTGTAGGCTTTGTGTAAGCCTACACAAAGCTAATGGAAAACGTTTTAAAATTTACTATAATTAATTGAAATTATACTATAATTAATTATGATTTAGGGGAAAAATAGTATTCAAAGTAATTGCGTCAGTACACTTAAAGTGGCTGTGGTGTGTCCATTAAGTCAGAGATGTAGTGTGGTAGAGCTCGGGTAGGGTTGTAGGGAAAAAGTCTGCGTCCAGGTATAACAACATCGGCCCTTTTTCCCTCATAATATTCCCCCTTACACCTTTCAACTACGAATTTTTGATCAACATTAAAAAAATTCTACAACTTTTTATAGCACCGCAGCAGCAAATTAAATTTCATTTCTTTGAAAGGTAATTTTTTCTTGGTTTTTCTGTGAAGGTTTCGTGTTTCTATCTATAGCGGTTCAAAAGATATCAGGTCCCACTAAATTCGTTAATTAACAGAAAACTAATTAACTTTTCGACTTGAAACTTCGTAGGCCTCTACACTTATATGAGTTCTAAAAGTCCTGTGAATTTGGTTTGATTTGGTCGAGAACTTTTAAAGCAGTTAGTTTTTAAAGTTGGACATTGTCAAAATGTGCTGAAAAAACGGCACTTTTTTACTTATCCTACAATAAAGTAATCAAAAATTAATTTAAAAAAAAAAATTGATATGACATAAAATTTTATTAAATTGTCTAAACAAATAAACTTGTTTCATCGAAATACGACTTTCCGTTTAGAAGTTACAAGGGTTCAAACGAGAGGGTTTAGAATTATTTTATAGACAGTAGTACTATAAATACTGTCAATAAAAACCATTATACATATAGTTACATACACTGTGTCCTGTTCTTAATATGTAATTTTATACATACACATTTGAAACTCTGTGGAGAATATTGTATTTCAGGCTTTAAAATTACCGGCGAGGTTGAAACGTTGCCTACACTGAACAAGAGAGTTATTTGTTTACCTACTTCAGAATCCAACCTCAATACATGGAGTTACAATAGAGTACACTAAGATACATCATCATAAAAAAAAATGATCTTATTCTCTATGTGTTTATATGATCTTATACATTATACGTGTATTGTATTTAGTGTCTTAGGAACGTATTGGGTTTGACCCGTAGGAGTAGTTTCATTGCGTTTGGACAATACAAATGCATATAAAGGCAGTATTTGTTTCACGTCATTATTATAAATGGTTTAAAAGTTGTAGCCGAAACAAACTTTTAAATGGTCGCCATCTTGAAACGGCTGGGCCGATTATGCTGGTTAACTACCTTGTCTTATTTGTTAAATTGCCTACAGACTGCTTGTGTGAGCTGAAAGCATGCTTGGCCAATTTATTTTAATATGACAATGATTTCTATGAATAATAATGTTCATTGTTTACGAAACGTGCCATATTGTTTTATTAACATTCCATGATAAACTTTTTAAAAATACTTAAAAGTAGCTTGTACTTTTTTAATTTTTTCTTTTGGAAACAAAGTCAATTTTATTATTTTTTTTATTTACTTTCGTTTGCATTTAGCGGTGGCATCTCTTCCTTGCGCTTTTCATCAGAGGAGGCATCTAAAACAAAGACATATTTACTTAGCATAAAAAACATTCATAATTCATGTTACATCCGCAGTCAAATTACAGTAATGTCATTTGAGAAACATAAATTAACGCTGTACTCGTATTCTATCTCCCAGTGTATTTCTGACTGTCATTAAACAAGGAAAATTACTTGTAACGAAAAGCTATATTCAAATGAAATCACACATTATATTATTCAATGAAACCTAATAAATTGACGATACCGGATACTAATAATGATTATACTGTTAATAATGGATACATAATTAAAAATGACATGTCTCCTTTATGAAATTTGTGCTAACTTCTCATAAAGTTTATCTTTATCTCAACAACTTCTCAACAACTTTATGAGAAGGCAAAAACAGTTAAGACTTGTGATCAACCCATGAAACTAAAGTTTTAAGGATAAATACTATCAAATAATTTTCTTGACTCATGTATCTGCAATTTATGCAAAATTTAATCGAAATTGGTCCTGTTGCGTTTAGGCTCCACGTGTCCACTTACTTAGGTTCCACGTGTCCACATACTTAGGCTCCACGAGTCTGCATAGACTGCAGACTGACAACATTCTACTGACAAAATTTTTTCCGCTTCAGGCAACATCTAAACTTGAAAATCCATCAAAATCTAAGAAATGAACTTTTAATCCATCCCAATACTTTTTCTTACTAAATCAATCGTTCTCAATAACCAAAAATTTGTATGTCTCAGATTTCAAAAATTCCAAGACAGATATCCGTCTTAGAAAAGAGGAAGCATTTTTGGTTTCGTATCTGTCTGTTAGTGTGTCGGCCTGTCTGCCTGTCGGTCTGTCCGTCTGTCGGAATGTCTGGCGCTCAATTTTTATAATCAACGTATCTTAAAAACTACTCGTCCAATTATTATAAAATTGTAATGGTAGGTCATAATTAGCCTATTATTGGTGCAATAAAAGTTTTTTCTACGCCCATTTGTTTCTCTTCCACATGCGCAAATATACATTTATCTACCTTTATATCTTCAAAAGTGCTCATCTGATTTTTATAAAATTGGAATGGTTTAATGTTTATGAAATTAGGCCGCAGATAGCCCCAGACTAATTTGAAATGTCTGTGCTCTTTAAATATAATTAAATTTAAACTTTAGTTTATATAAATTATAAAAATAATTTTGACAGATTTAAAAAATGGGGGAGGGGGATTAAATAAATTTGATATTAATAGGTTTATATGCATGAAATCATTAAAGCATTCGAAATAGGATTCGAGGAAGCTATGCGCCACCTTTATTGGCAGACTATTATTTTAATCCTTTAAGATTATCTTTGCTAAAATTTTAATTTCTGACAAAAAATAACTTTTTGTGTACTATTAGGATTAACAAGTTTATTAAGATCCTAGTCAAAATATTAGGTCCAAAATTTGAAACCCAAATTGAGAGTAGCAAAACCCCCCTTTACTTACCAAACAAATAATCGTTCTTAAGATCTTCATCTTTTGAATATGTTGAATAACTGATAGGTGTTTCTTTGCCCATTTTCCAAATACCTGACGCAAAGCATACAAACAAAACAGAGTTTAGTCGCACGAAAATTTCCTCAAGATATTTCATTAGAATATTTTATTGATTGCTTCTGAGCTTACCGAAAGTAACGGAAGCTGCGTGATTGTTCTGAAGAACGAAAGTTTTTAGATCTACGATTTCAAAAATTTTAAGACAGAAATCTCTTTTAGACTTCAGGGAACATTTTTGGTTCCGTGTCTGTCTGTCGCTTAATTTTTGCGAATCAACATATCTTAAAAAATACTCGTCCGATTTTAATGAAATTTGGATGGTAGATCATAATTTACACATTGTTGGTCCCAAAAAAAAATCAATTTTGAAATTTAGTTGTGTAACTAACATTTCTGTATTTATATCTCTTAATCAAACGTGAAATTCTGGACACTTGAGTGAAAACTTTTTAACAATTATAATCGATATTAATATTACTAAATTCATCTTAAATCACCTTTTTCTCCTTATTATTTTGAAAAAGTAGTGTCAGAATTGTTCTAATCAACTTGTTTTCTCTTCGAGTTTTTGATTAATACCCTAAAGACCAGTTGAAGATAAAATTCTAATATTGCTTTTATGAGTATAAAGTATAAATATCTTATGCTTTTGGTGCTCATATTAATCTAAAGCTTCTATTAAAATTTAAATTCATACTAATAGTAATATTTATTTAATTAATTAATTAATTTCCAATGTTCAAAATGTCTTTTGAAAGATCCCGGATTCAGTTAATTCCTTTTTATGAGTATGGATAAAAGACCCAAGTTAAATGTAATTAATGTTTAGTTTCAAAATAATGAAGGAAAATGGTGAAGCATAGAAAGAGCATTGGATTTGAAAAAACATTATGAAGGAGGGACGTCTAGAAAACTAAAAAAATATCATTTAATTTAGGTCGGGCTAAACTTTTTTTTAGGTCAAGTGGGGCCTCTCTTTTTTTTTTGGCCAAGAGCTCCGAACTTTTTACCCGGCAAAACAACATAAGGAATATAAGGTTATTTTAAGGTTAGGGGTCGGGTTAATTAGTGTTTGTTTTTTTATTCTTACTCCACTCTTAGTTTCATCGAAATTACGTCCTTTTTCTTCTTTTTTTTGACCAAAAAACTAAAATATTTTATGTAAAAAATAATTAAGAAGTCATATTATACGTATTCCTTTTATCAAACACGGTGACTAAATTATTTGGTCAAAGCAATAGCGTGCTGAGTGTTATGTGTTATTTAACACATAGAGTTTATTAAAAATATCTTGTTATTTCTATTCATCTCACAACTTTTTAAATTATTAATTCAATTTTATTTGTTGTAAAAAGTCAAATGAAAAACAATAAGTTCATTGTCAAAATAATTCAGAGAGGTTTCGACCGACATTTTTTCATCATTTTTTTTTAGAATTTTTCATTTGTTGACGATGATGATAAATACAGCTACCTTGACATAGTTTAAAAGTAGGGTTTTGTCTACATTAACACTCCTGACACCCGCAATTCGCCATATTTCAAAAATCATAATGTTGTTCGTCAAGTAATATGTGTGAATACTTGGAGTAAAATCGATCTGTTAGAAAACCACAAGGTTGTTTGCCCATGCATAATGTATTGGATAATTTATTTTATTATTAAGTTATCCTATGAGACATATAATATTTAGCTTCATTGACACTTCTTGTTAAGCAAAAGCCTTCCCTTAAGGGGGTTAAAAGTTTTGTGGCAAGAAAAATATAATCAGTAAATTATAAATAACAAAAAAGCATTTCATCAACTCCTGTTCCAATTATAAATATTTTGGATAACTTTCTTTCAGCAATTCCTATCCTGTGCTGTTCTTTGCCACAAAATGCCTAGTTTCTCCAATAATTTATCCCTCCATCTCCCCTAGGTCTTCCTCTCCTTTTTGAGTTGTTGTTGGGGTCCAGTCTGTTAAGATTTTAGCCCATCTATCTGTAGGCAGCCTGGCCACATGTCCGGCCCAGTTCCATTTAAGTTATTGTGCTTGAGTCTGCAGGTTTTTCGTTCGGTGCTTTTTCATAATATCCTGTTTTTTATTTATTTATTTATTTAATGCTATAAATGCTCCTGAGCATGCTAATATGTATTTACATATTTAGCTATATTTTTCACACTATGAAAGCGGCTAAACATTTATGAGACAAAGTGGTATAACACAATTATTAAAATTCCCTGCTAGTTTTCTTTGGAAGTAGTTTAGATTCAGAATAATAAAGCTTATTACATTCATAGTGTGAAATATATTTTTACTTCAAAGTTGAACAAAGACTAGAACTTCTTAAAGCTTCTGGTCTTTAAACAATCGTCAAATATTATGCAGAAAAGTTTTTTAAAATACAAAAAAAAGTTTTTACTCTCGCTCCTTGTTTGTTTTAGCGCGGAAGTCCTAAGGGACGATCTCTCTTCAGATTTAAATTCTTTTTTCTTCACATCTGAAAAAAGTAAATTTATTTCATATTAATGTCTGATTATAATAAAGATGGGATACTTTGCAGAAAAAATACTGTAAAAAATTATCCTTAAAATTGAAATATCGAAAATTTATAAAATTATAATTTCCCTTAAGAAGATAGTAGTATAACTGAAAGAATAGGATTGCTGAAAGAAGATAGTAGTATTACTGATAGAATAGGATTGCTAAAGAAGATAGTAGTATTACTGACAGAATAGGATTGCTGAGTTTGAAAGTTATTTTTTTAGTTGTAGTGGACTGTGTAAGAATAAGGAAAAAGGAAGAAAAAAATTGATAGAATAAATAAGAAATAAAATGGTACTCACTATCTTAAAGTGAAACTAACATTATCTTGCAGTCAGTTTGACGAGAATCAGACGATTCAATAAGTTCACAATTTGACTGACAAAATTCAATGTATGTGTACTCTTCTAGTCAATCAGCATAAGAATGACCCCTCTGGTAAAATATACCCTGTTTTTCAGCAAAATTTCAAAGTTCTATGACCCAGTTATCTATTAGTCGATTCATTAAGATTACCTCCATCACCTCTCTAACTTCTGAAGGATGTACAGAGCTTGACTTGGTCTAATTCGATTCTCGACAAGGATTGCTTAGCGTCAAATTTCCTATAAGACCCAGAAATGGCTTGGTTTCGTTCGGGGACACTTTGTTTGCATATGTAAAATAATTGGTTAATTGGATGGGTAATCTTATCGTATTTTTCTTTTTTTATTAGAATTATTTTTTGGGGGGTTTTATCAATGCAATTCTTTCGTTGTGACTCTTGTCAAACAAAGAATTCGTATTATTTCTTAAAGTGATTATATTAAGCAAAAATTATTTTGACCAAAAACATATACCTACCATCTTTTTTTTTGCTTCTTAGCACCCACTTTAAATAGTCTTCACCATTAATATACTGCATGTGAAGCATTCTTAGAACAATCGGATCTGAAAAATTAATATTTTGTTATTGATAGTTTTAGTCTAAAGGTAAAAATGAATACCTCACTCTTGTAATAAATATTTCGACCCCTCTTCTGGCCATCTTAAAATATTTTGGTAAAATTATATGTGCTCAGAGTCAAATTTCTGACAAGATCCCAAAGTAGTGAGGTTCTTTGGGACTTAAGTTTCTTAGGTTTTGGGGACTCCCTAAACATATTCTGGGTATTAAAAATTGGTTGGACTCATCACATCTTTGGCCTTTGGAACCACTTGACTGTGGAATATAACCATGAAATTTTGAAGATAGGTTCCTCTTAAGCTTTAGTCCATACCGGGACTTAATGTTGCGCGTTATTCTTGTGAGGCTCTCCCGATTCATTGTTGCACAACATTGTTTCAGAGAATCCCGTTTCGATTGGAATCTAATCGTAGATCCACAATACGCTCCTGGGATACATGGGAGCATGTTTCGGCTCATCTAAGATTCAGCCGCGCAATAAAGACACGCAACATTGCGTCCCAGTGTGGACTCAGCTTTTGGACCTCTTGGGGTCTACGGAAATTTAAAAGTGGTACCTAGTATTCCAGGGGTCTATAATAGAGGGTCGTTGATATATTTAAAACGTATGAATATTGAATATTTCAAGAATCTTAAAAAAAAAAAAATTGCGTTTCGATCTAAAGCAGGGATTGAATAATTTCTTAAGCCTTCAACTGATAATGAAGGTGGATTAAAACCTTTCACAATATTTCTTTGTTAAAGCAAAAGCTCATATCCACATACTGGAGAAACAATTATATCACCAGTAATAAAAAAGGCAATCAAATCTGTTTTGAAAATAAACCCTAAACCAGTTTTAAAAAGTATTCCGCGCCGTAGTAACTCTATAAAACATAATATGGAGTCATATGGATGAAATGATAGATTTGTGAATTGCAAAACAGTAAATTTTCTGTGCAGTTGGATGAATCACAAACACAACAGTTTAAACAGTGGCATTGTCCAATCACAACCTGTGCTCCTGAAATCAAGTTTATATTTGTTATCTGAAATCTTATATAAACCACTATTCCTAATTTTTTGTCCAAGCTCTTAGCAAAATTCAATTTAATACTCTTTAATATTATTTTAAGAGAAATTATAAGCATTATGATTATGTTGTACATATGTTTAATATTAATAGAATACATAAATAGTAAAAAAAAAAAAATAAATAAAAAAAATAAATGTAAAACAAGCTTTTATATTCTTCTCAGTCCCTTTCATTTGATACCTGTTGAAATACTAGTTTATTTATTTATATTTCTTCACAGAATTTTCATATGATTTATTTTGTTTATAAATTTTGAATGACTCTGTCAGTTGTATTTTTGTTAACGAGAAAACGCATTAAAACTATTCTTTTACGACCTATAATATAGAACCCTTGTCTCCTTTTCTTGTAACAAGTGGCGCCCAATGTGGGGCGTCACTTGTTACAAAATATGGGACAAGGGTTCTATATTATGAATCGTAAAATAATAGTTTTATTTTTGTTATAACTATTCTTTTACGACCTATAATAATAGAACCTTTGTGTGTGTTGTAACAATACCCATGTCATGGGCGTGCTTAAAAAATGATGTTAAAAAATGATATTTATGAGTTACTAGTCGGTTATCTTAGGCTGTCCGCCATATTGTATTTAGAATGACGTCACTTAGCTATCCATGAATTGCCAAACTAACCGTGAACGCAAAATTTCAAAGCAATCGGTTGAGGATAACTGCTTTAAAATTAATTTGTAATATTTGACCCGAACATACAAACAAACATTGCAAGTTAAATAAAAGCTTGTAAAAATGCCAGGGGGTCAATGAAGAAAACCATTCTCTTAAAAAGCGACGATAAAGGAAAGGAAAGGACCCCTGCTTTAGCCCCTAGTTAAATACTTAGAAATAATTTTGAGTAAAGATAGTGGCAATATATTTGAAAAATTCANAACTTTAAATGATTGATAAATAGAACTGAACTAGAACTGATATGGTTCCCAACTTTAAATGATTGATAAATAAATGGGGAATTGATTAAAGTATATTATTTCTTAGATAAGTGTGACTTTTAATGACGTATATATAATAGTGCATTACACGTCTAGAGTGGAAAGTAGCATTTTGCATGCGAGTGTGGAGTTTGCATGAAAAATGCAGTTTTCACACGAGTTGCCTACTGTACTTTATCTACGATTGTTGGATTTAAATAATAAATGCAGAAAAAAATATTTAATAACTTCCTTTACGTAAGTTCGTATTCCTCTTTTGATAAAGATGACATAAGTTGTATTTTGTGTGGAATCAATTATTTCAGGAGGCGTATAATTCTCCTCATTTTCGTCATAATGACATAAATCACTTGTTTTTCACTAAAAACTTAATATAAACAGTTACTTTAATTTAAAAAAACAGTAAATTAGTTTTGTCAAATGTAAACAAACTCGCTAATCGTGCGTTAAGGTGAAGAATTCTTCTTTTTTACCTCCCTAGCTTAAAAAATGATGTTAAAAAATGATATTTATGAGTTACTAGTCGGTTATCTTAGGCTGTCCGCCATATTGTATTTAGAATGACGTCACTTAGCTATCCATGAATTGCCAAACTAACCGTGAACGCAAAATTTCAAAGCAATCGGTTGAGGATAACTGCTTTAAAATTAATTTGTAATATTTGACCCGAACATACAAACAAACATTGCAAGTTAAATAAAAGCTTGTAAAAATGCCAGGGGGTCAATGAAGAAAATCATTCTCTTAAAAGGCGACGATAAAGGAAAGGAAAGGACCCCTGCTTTAGCCCCTAGTTAAATACTTAGAAATAATTTTGAGTAAAGATAGCGGCAATATATTTGAAAAATTCAGCATAACGATATCTCCGGAACCTTTTATTAGCATTAGTTTTCCTTCATTGTATAATTATTTTGTTTTTAATCAAATTAAATAAAAATACATAAAAATCATCCGTATCGAACAGGAAAGCAGCTTGTACAAATATACCAAAAAGGAAATAAGCTACATTTACTTAAAGACGTCACCGTAATAACGGTTTTGAAGGGAAAATTTATAAACCTTTCATTATCAACTAAAAATTACAGACGATCATTTTAAAATGTCGACAATCCACTTGAAATCTGTTTACACTCGATTTTTTCTTTCTTTTTTAATAAGAAGAATTTACAAAGACAGTATTTCCTCAACTAAAATTAAATTATGAAATTTTTAACTATATAGTAAAAAAAAACAACAATTGAAACATATATTTGGTTTGTTTAATATTCTCTAATGATAATACACCTATGTTTAATCAATAGTGTTATCGAAGAGCAAATATTTGTATATATTAATCGATTTTTATTATATACTTGAGAAATTGAAATGACATGATATTTAATGCACATGTTGACATAATGAATGTTATATCTTTAATAAAATATTATAAAAAAATCATTTATAGTAGTATTAAAATATTAAATAAAGAATGTCATTTGTAATAAAATAATTGAATTATTGTAAAACATTATTAAATAATAATATATGAAAGGTTTCAATGTGCCAAAGTCTACATGTTAATAACTAACCAGATTCGATTTTCGTAAAATCAATTTGTTTAACAAAACTAATGATAGCGTCAATAGATCTTTATGGTTCCTAACTTTAAATGATTGATAAATAAATGGGGAATTGATTAAAGTATATTATTTCTTAGATAAGTGTGACTTTTAATGACGTATATATAATAGTGCATTACACGTCTAGAGTGGAAAGTAGCATTTTGCATGCGAGTGTGGAGTTTGCATGAAAAATGCAGTTTTCACACGAGTTGCCTACTGTACTTTATCTACGATTGTTGGATTTAAATAATAAATGCAGAAAAAAATATTTAATAACTTCCTTTACGTAAGTTCGTATTCCTCTTTTGATAAAGATGACATAAGTTGTATTTTGTGTGGAATCAATTATTTCAGGAGGCGTATAATTCTCCTCATTTTCGTCATAATGACATAAATCACTTGTTTTTCACTAAAAACTTAATATAAACAGTTACTTTAATTTAAAAAAACAGTAAATTAGTTTTGTCAAATGTAAACAAACTCGCTAATCGTGCGTTAAGGTGAAGAATTCTTCTTTTTTACCTCCCTAGAGCGGAAAATAGAAGAATTATGAGACGCGCATGCGCAATGAATACAAGTACGTAAAGAATCACTTTCTACGCATCTAAACAGAGATACAATGTTTATATTTATCGTATCAATCGTAGATAAAAATTATAAAAGTATAACTTACTTACTAACTTAATTCCGTCCTCTTTTACCGTAAGGTGTAGAGGTTTGTTAAATAGATTCCACGGAGTTTTTTTCTTTTATTCTACTTATTTATTAGTATTTTCTTTCCGAAAGATATTCATGACCTTTGTTTTTTTCATGACCTTTGCCCTTGTCAGGTCTCTGTCCTATAGATTTTACATTATTTGTAGCTTCTTTAGTGAGCCAGCAATCAAGGCTTTGAACACACCAACCATGTACCTATGACTGTCATTATGTTAGGTTCTTACAACGTCCATTAGGATGATAAAAACCAAAGGGCATAAAATTTCCCCCTGCCTGACTCCACATTCTGTTTTAAATTCACGTAAACGCATGTTGGATGTTGTATAATTTGTGTAAAAGGTATTATGAAGAATCAGTAAATTCGGGACATACATATATTTCTTTTTAAGGGCCTTCCGCAGGCGTAATAACATAACCAACATCAAATTATTTTTAAAATAACGAGTTTTTAGGTAACGTACCGCTTTTTGAGGTATGTTCCATAGCATAAACATGAAAATGTCAATACCTTCAAATCCTCCACTCAATCCAGGACATATTGATTTATCTTCAACAGTCGCTTTTGCAGATAAATGCGATTTTAGATAATTGTAACCAATTCTTAGCTTCACGTATTCAATCACTTCTATGCCCATATCCTCGAGGTAACTGAGTGGACTGTCTAAAAAAACAGATCCATGAATTAATAAATAAACAATAAGATAATTTTAAATAGGTACATTTTTTTTTATATTCAATTTATTTATTGAATGATTCTGTTAAATAGTATCCATATTAAAGCCTCGTCCAGACTGCCGAAACGGAGGAAACGTGCCGAACATTGGTGTTTGCACATGCCACAGTGAAGGTGAGATGTGCAGGCGCACTTTAGACTGGGCATGCGCAGAGACCAATGTTCGGCTTGTTTCCTCTGTTAGATTCGGCAGTCTGGACGAGGCTTAAATAGATATTAAAGAAATTTCCAATATTGTTTTTAATATCTTAGACTATGTTTTTCTCATATGTGAGATAATGATTCATCATGAGAGAGGAGTAGTTCAATAACAAAACAACTTCTTCACACAAAATTATTGTAATTGAAACAATTGACCAGTTTCGGCTGATCTAATGCAGCCTTCTTCAGATAACCTGATGGCTATAGAATGCTTTTGGATGTACATCTGACACTTGTACTTTCAAGTCATCCCATTAACATCAGATTTTCAGATTTTCTGAAGAAACCTGCATTAGAGCAGCCAAAATCAGTCAATTGTTTCAATTACAATAATACTGTTGTTTTAATATAATTATCCAGCTTTGTAAATCACATTACGTTACCTTCTTTTTTTTGGTCAATGCAAGACAGTGAAACGGAAACATTAACACCATAATTCTGAGGTAGTTTCGTCAACCAAGTAGGAACTGCTGCAAGAGCCTCTTTTAACGAATTGTCTTCAACTGAAATTAATAAGAATTTTGTTAAATATTTGATGGAATTTATATTAGCGCATTTTAATACAGGCTAGAATCAAGAAGAATACTTTTTAAACTTGGTTGATTTATAATATTAGTTTTAAAACAATGTATCAATATTTTTTTTAATAAATATTCAAATAATCGCTTTGTTCCTATATTTTCTATAACATCAATTTATTAATAACACATACACACACAAAAAGGACTAATTTTTTTTTCTATGACTTATTATTTTTTTTAACAATAAATATTTTAATTTTAATATAAACCACGCAACGCTAAAGTTTTTGAGTTATTAATTATTATTATAAAACTACTTTCGGACTACCTTAAACGCTGCATCTTTCACATATGATGTCTTTCCGATTCCAACGCATTTATATATATANGAATAAAATAGTTGTTTTTGAGTGATTAATTATTATTATAAAACTACTTTCGGACTACCTAAAACGCTGTACCTTTCACATATGATGTCTTTCCGATTCCAACGCAAATATATATATATATATATGATAAATAAGGCTCCATATAAACTTTTATTACAGTTTTTTTTTTTTTAGCTGTTGGCGGAATTGTTTTGTGAGATAGGACATGTGATAGGTTCGAATAGGAGGTGTAATTGTTGGTTTGAGTGTGTACTGTGTATGTGTGGTTGACGTTAGTGTTAGAGTCACGGGAAGTTAGGAAGGCAGGAAGTTACGATTCCGTTGAGATCCGGTGGCAGGTGGTCGGCTAAAACCGTATTAGGTCAGCCCCCCAGTTCATTCGTTGTAACCGCTCTGTCGAGTCTTTTTAAAAACCGGTCGTTGGAGGTAGTTTCCCCGACGGTTCAGTAGCTTAATAGAGTCGATCGAGTTATCGGAGATAGTGTAGCTTCGGATAATGTGAATATCGGATAAAAATGAGTTCTCAACAGCAGTTACCGCAAGAATTTTCGGTCAGATATTTAGGATGGCGGGAGTGCGGCGGTCTCTGGGGTATGAAGCATACTAGGGGACCTGTTGATTCCTTAGTAACCTCGGCGTCTGAAAACACTTGTAAACCAATTACGTTAAAAGTAACCCGAGACGCTTGCACTTTAATATCGAATTCCGTAGAACTCAATTCCTTCTCTATACCGACGGTATCGTACGGAGTTCAAGATCTTGTTTACACTCGTGTGTTCGCTATGATCATAGTTGGTAATCAGACGCCGTTTGCCTGTCACGCTTTTGCATGTGACAGCGGTCAAACCGCCCGCAAGCTCACCTACTGCTTGGCCACAGCTTTTCAGGATTACGCACGTAGATTAAAATCTTCTATACATGAGACATCTTCTCGACACATTGAATCCGCTATCGATCTACGATCTCCTGAAGAAAAGAACTCCTGTTACAGCTGCATTGAATCAAATTGTTAAGCATTTTTAAAAAGTTTATTTACGATAAGAAAAGATCTGATTAATGCGTAAGTGTTACCACAGAAACCACAAAATAAAAATGTTCGAGGTTTATGGATCGTGAATGGTTTGATTACTAGAAAAGATCTGCAGATCGTGAATTGTTTGATTTCTTTTATCAAAACTTCGATCAGTCTTTTGAAGTAGCTACTGACAGCATCTAAATGAACATATCTTAAGTTAAAAATAATCTCCACCAGCTTATTACTTACAACAAGAATTGATTATTAAATTATTGTAAAGACTTGATTTGATTATTCATAAAGTAATCTTTAATTAAGGCTTTTTCAGGAACCTGTGAATATTAAATACTTCAAAAAAATGTCAAACATGTTCAATACTTAAATTTTCCTTTCCGTCACTTATTTGCATCGTTCGGAATGTGTTTTAAATCCTTATATAAGAGTATTATCTTAATTACAGGATTTCCTGTAACTAGTTACCGGATTTCCTGCTACTTATTACCTTTTTTTTATGCATTATACTTCCTTTATTAAAATGATATCAGCGAAGATCATTGAATTATAATATAGTGAACTTCGAACTTCCTAACTGACGTGACCAGATCATGTAATATAGTATTAATATTCCTCAAAAAATAAAATATCATATAAAAAATATAATTTAGTAAGTATAAAGCTTTTCTTGTTACCTGATACATCCCTAGCAGGATGTTGGTTTTACTAATCAAAGAGATACATTTTATTGAAGTTAAAAAGTATTAGTTAATATCGGGTAATTATACGAAAAATAATGATAAAATCAGTGAATATAAGATTTAACCAACCAAAGATTGTGGACATTTGAAATTATATATTTTTATTTAAAGAAATTATAAAGATTTTATGTACAGAAGTTATCCTCTAAATATTAAGTAAAATACGCTTTATTATTCATGTATTATTTAAAATGATTGCGATACAACTGCAGCATACTTATTTTTCTTTATGTACGTTTTCTTATAGTAATATATATTTTATAAAATAATTCTTTTGTGATATTTCTTATAATGTTTAACTAGCTTGTAAAATAATATAACGTTAATAAAGCTATTGCTTATAAAATGATTATATGCTTGTGTAATTAATTTCAAATTTCTCTAAAGTAATATATTGCCTTCTTTCTTTTATTGTGAAAAGAATTTTACATCCCAATTGCCATATAATTATAGTTCTTAAGATATTGATACAAGTTTGCCTGCGAGCCATAGCTTGGGAATAGGAATAAAAAAAAAAAAACAAAAAAAAACACCGGTCGAGAGCGACCATTTTCCGTCCATTTGGTGGACAATGTGATTTTCATGATCCTGAGTAGGAACTTAGTTAGAAGACCAATAATCAATAACCAAGTTGATGGTAGTTTGTCACATTATGGTAGTTAGTCAAATATTACTCAAATTTTAACAGGTCACCTTAGTGCTAAATGACTAACTACCATCAACTTGATTTGGTACTTGATTGGTCAAATAACTATTTTGTACTCAAGATCATGAAAATCACATTTTCCATCAAAAAGGGCGGGACATGGCCGCTCTCGATTTTTTTTTTCCCCCAAATTCCTGTTGCCAAGCTCCTGTCCTGCAGACGAACTTAGCTGACCATATATTCTTTAAAACATTATTTATACACAAAATTCCAGCTTCATATTAGTCAGGCAATTTTTAGCGCACGTTATCTCCTGGACTATAATAAATTAATTGAATCACTATGGACATAAGAAAGATTTGTTTTGAGTTTACCGAATCGAATGTTTAACTGCCAAATCTTGTTCTCCAAAAATAGTATTTTTAAAATATTTTTTTCTTTTATATTCCTCTGTAACCTTCTTTTACGCAATAATTTCTTCTCCTCTATTTATGTATAAATATCTATCTAAAATTATCCATTATACGCCCATCAATCAAGAGCAATTATTCGGCTCATTTTTTTTTGTTACATTCGTCATACCCAGTCATTAAGCTATCTATAGGTAAGCCAGAATTAAATAGCTTGTTGGTGTATATAGATATAAATAAACACCATTTATGATATATTGGTCAGAGGCAATAAATTTTTAATTTATAATTTATTAATAATGGTGGACCTCTTAAGAGTAAATAATGTTTAACTTTTTTTACGTTGGCAACGTTTCGACCTATTCGCTCATTTTTAGAGGTTCATCCTAGAAACCTTTACGCTTTTGCATCTTAGAGTATATCTCCTGACTTACTTTAGCTAGAGATTTGAAATTCTGAATGATACTAGTAAGGCCCTAGTACACGAACTAGACGGGGTACAAACTACTAGTTCGAACCAAGCAATTTGGCTATCTTTTAGACCCATTTTACTATTCCCGTGATAGAGAGTACCAGCCACTTCCCACATCACACCTGTACATTGTAAAAAAGTAAATTTTTTTGGTTTCGTGTCTGCCTTTCTATCTGTCGGCTTGTCGCTCTGTTTTTGTGTACCAACATATCTTAAAAACTACTCATCTGTTTTTATTGAAATTTGGATGGAAGGTCATAATTAGGCCAGTGTTGATCCCACATATAAGTTTCAACCTTCTGCGCCTATTTGTTTCTCTTCCACATGNAACCGGTCAAGAGCGACCATTTTCCGTCCATTTGGTGGACAATGTGATTTTCATTATCCTGAGTAGGAACTTAGTTAGTAGACTAATAATCAAGTAGATGGTAGTTTGTCACAATATATAGATTAGTTAGTCAAATATTACTCCAATTTTAACTGGTCACCTAAGTGCTAAGTGACAAACTACCATCAACTTGATTTTTGGTCTACTACCTAATTTCGTACTCAGGATCATGAAAATCTCATTTACCACAAAAAAGGGCGGGACATGGCTGCTCTCAAACGGCTTTTTTTAAAATTCCTATTGCCAAGCTCCTGCCCTGGATACGATCTTAGCTGACCATATATTCTTAAAAACTCAAAGTTCTAGCTTCATGTTAGTCAAGCACTTTTTAGCACGTTATCTCCTGGACTATAATAAATTAATTGAATGAGATGTTGTAAGATTTAAAATCATAATCACTATGGAAATAAGAAAGTTTTGTTATGAGTTTACCGAATCGAATTTTTAACTGCCAAATCTTGTGCTCCAAAAATAGTATTTTTATAATATTTTTTTCTTTTATATTCCTCCGTAACCTTCTTTTTCGCAATCATTTCTTCTCCTCTATTTATGTATAAATAGCTATCTAAAATTATCTATTTAACGCTCTTCAATCAAGAGCAATTATACAGCTCATTTTTTTTGTTACATTCGTCATACCCAGTCATTAAGCTATCTATAGGTAAGCCAGAATTAAATAGCTAGTTGGAGTATATATTTTATAAATATAATATATAATAAAAATAAGGAGATTGAAATAATTGAACAAGAAAACGATGTATAGCTTGTCGCTTGTACGACCGAAAGTAACCTTCCTCTTTAATATTTACATTTGACATAACAGTGTTGACATTTAGATCACAACAGTCTCCCCCACTTAATTTGTACATTAATCAGTTACATATATATATTACAACAATAAACAATTATAGTGAACAATCATAGTCATTGAGATATCTCGGAGGTTTCTTGTTTCTTTTAGGACGCTGCAGGGTGGTGTCATCCTCTTGAATGGTTTGTGGTTGAGTATCCACATCGTTGTCAACAAGGGTTGAATCTGCTATGGCTGGTTGAGATAGAATTTGCTCCCGATGATGTTCACGATGCTGTGCCTCATCCACTGTACCATGTCCTCTCCCTTGCTCCGGCAAATGTCGTGTCACTGGTACCTCCAAGTATGTTGGATTTTGCACTAATGAAGTAACTGGTCTCCTTGGAGTTTCCCCTTGAACTGATTTTGAAACCTCGCATCTGCGCAACTGGTCAATGTGGCGCTTTATCACATAGCCATCATCCAGCTTGACTCTGTAATGTAGCTTCCCTAATACTTCTGACACTGTACCAAGTTTCCACTTTGCTTTTGATTGGTAAACTCGGCTCTGGACTCTATCACCCACTCTCATCGTTCTTCTGTTATGGACATGATTTTTTAATTCGGCCTCATTTTTATTTTCAGAGGTTTTAGGGGGACGAAGCAAATCCAACTTGATCCTGATAGCTCTATTAAGATATAATTCTGCTGGAGTCTTGCCACATTTCAAGGGTGTTGCTCTAAATCGTAGTAATATTTTATTTACAACTTCTTGCATCGTCCCTGGCTCATTTGTCATACATTTTAGTTTTTTCTTTAATATCTGCACGTAGCGTTCAGCCAACCCGTTGGTAGCTGGATGACCTGGTGCGATGAATTTTTGAAAAATTCCATTTTCTGAACAGTATTTATTGAATTCCTCTCCAGAGAAGATGCTGGCATTATCAGACACGAGTGTCTCTGGAAGGCCATGTGAGCAAAAAATACCTTGTAATAGCTGAATAGTGGAGGCGGAAGTTGGAGTATTTTTTACCACTTTGATTTCAGGCCACTTTGACTTTGCATCCACCAAAATAAGATAATAATAATCTCTGAATGGGCCAGCATAATCTATGTGAACACGTTGAAAATTTTGGTCTGGTTCTTCCCAGGGGTGGAGTGGAGCTTTACTTGGCTCAGGTCTCACTAACGCACAATCAGAACAGGCACGTACGAAATATTCTATTTCTCTGTCGATACCTTGCCAATAACAGTATTTGCGAGCCAAACTTTTCATCTTGGAAATGCCCAAATGACTGTAGTGTAGTTCTTGTAAAATAATTGACCTCAAGCTACAAGGAATATACACCCGATGACCTCTAAAAATTACTCCATGGTTAAGGCTGTATATAGGATCAACATTACTGCCATCTAGTAGGTCAACCTTAAGCTGAGACAATTCAGGGTCTTTAGTAGTTTCTTCTGCAATAATCTTACTGTTTATAGAAGTAGATGTAATTTGATTAATTGTTTGCTCTTGAATAATTCCATCTTCATCTTGTTTGTTAGAAACATTTGGTACCGGAGCTCGAGAAAAGTAATCTACATTTGTAAGATCTCCTGCCTTCTTGTGTTGAATTGTGTAATCAAAACTACTTAAGTATGTGGCATATCTGAGCAGTCTAGAAGATGTAATAGCAGGCAACTTCGCTTCATGATGGAAAATGTGGCGTAGCGGCTGGTTATCAGTTATTAATTGGAACTTCTTGCCATATAGGTACATGTAAAATTTACGTAAAGCCCAAAAAATGGCTAGGGCTTCTCTATCAAGTTGGCTGTAATTATGTTCTGCGGTTGTTAAGGATCGTGAGGCGAATGCTATAGGCTTTTCGACACCATTTACAATGTGAGAAATTACCCCTGCTATTCCTGTTGGGCTTGCATCGCATGCTAATGATAATGGAAGTGTTGGATCAAAAGGAGTGAGGACTCTCTCACTCGCTATTTCTGATTTAAGAGTCTTAAACGCAGATTCACATTGGGCTGACCAGAAAAACTTCTTACCCTTTTTCAACAGCTGTCTTATCGGCTCGGTTATAGAAGATGCCCTTGGAATGAACTGGGAGTAGTATGTTACCATCCCTAACAGTCTCCTGACTCCATCAGCATCCACTGGTCTAGGTGCTTCCAAAATTGCCTTTACTTTTTCTGGGGATTTGGCCACACAGTTTTCACCTACTACATAACCTAAGTAAGAAATTTCAGTTTTAAAAAATTGACATTTTTTTTCATTAATGTGTAAGTTTGAGGCACGTAATCGTTCCAAGCAAGCAAGTAAGTTCTGCTTACATTCTTCATATGTTTTTCCATGTACGACAATGTCATCAAAATAGAATGTTACTCCGGACAACCCATTTAAAATTTGAGCCATTATTTTATGGAATTCACTGGGCGCCGACTTTATTCCGAATGAAAGGCGGTTCATCTTGAACGTGCCTTGATGCGTAGAAATGGCTTGGATGAAACTGCTTTCCTC
>KZ651891.1:261875-275024 GCA_001010745.2 Gerris buenoi
CATAACCTTCCTACAGGTTAAGCATAAGCTTCCTACAGGTTAAGCATAAGGTTCTTACAGGTTCTAAATCTAAAAAAAATGGTCCAATTAATGTCCCATGGAATCTCATTTAATTAAGTAATTTCTAAACACATTTACTAAAAGGACTGGTATTTATATACTTTTTGTTTTCGATTTTTAAAAATGCAGGTTTATTTTTATCGATATATCGGAAAAAACCCGATTACTTAAAAATCTTCGGAAGCGTTTTAGAGATATATTTTTTTTCACGTTTTGCCGAGTTTTTGGGGTTTAGCGCACCCAACTTTGGAGCTAAAATTATTTTTTCAATCATTCGCCTCCGGGTATGATTTGTCGAAACCTGTATGCCAAATTTCATTAAAATCGGTCCAGCAGTTTAGGCTCCACAAATTTTTAAAATCCTCTATTTTTTACTCAAAACGTGTAAATCAATAAAAATATAAAATAGAATATTTGCACCATTACAATACTTCTCTTTTTATATACAACGTATACGAGAAAGTAAAAACACTTAATAAATAAAATGGTAATAACAATTAATGGAATATACTGTTAATTCTTAATTAGAAAGGGGTGGCAAAGTAAACAGCGATGATACGATACATAAATGTAAAGTGTATTTTATTTTTTTTTTTTTAATCCTCTAATAGCAAATATCAATTGAAAAAGAGTTGAATTAATTAAATTTTGTATTTGATATTTTCAACCAAAATCCACAAAGAAGAAATAAAAACAAAACTCCATTAAATATGTCTCACTGCGTAATAAAAAGAACCTATTATAAACGACAAATGCAAGATACATTACTTATATATTATTTATTAATTTTATTATCACTGGAATTATTTCTTAAGAGTCAATTTCAATGCATATTATTACTTTGTAACACCGAAAATTCCTTCATAAAACCCTCTTATATTAAATATTTATCATAAACATCATATAAAATTTCCATTAAATGTCACAATAAATCTAGAACATTATATGGTGTAATAGATATTATGATATACACTAATATTGGGGATTTTAGTATGTGTTATAATTCATTCACACTAAGATTTATAATTCACTACTTGAATGAATAAGCATTGGTTTTATTAGTAGATAATTTTATATACTCATTTATCTTATTATCTCTTTATATCTTATATCTTTTATATATTTTCTCATTTACCTAGCATATACAGGATGTCCCAGCTAATATGGAACAGCGAAATATCTCCGGAACCATGATAGATAGAAAGATGCAGGTTTCAGGGTTCGATAATGGTTAAAAAGGCGCTTCCAGAACATATATGCTTAACATTTTCTGTGTTCAGCAAAAGTGTGTGCAATTTACATAATTAAATAAAAGTGAATGGGAAGCCAAAATTTTAAGACTGGATTTGGATTCTATGGCTAAAAATAAGAATTTTTTACTCTTGGAAATGTTTTGCTCCGAGCATAAGTTTGCCGTCTAGAGAGCCCTGAACGTGCTGAAATTGAAACTTTAAATCCATTTTACAGCTAAAATATTGGATTTATGAAAATAATTCAACTGAGAAAAAATTCTTATTTTTAGTGCTTATAAAATCATTATTGATTTTTTTTCACTTTTTNAAAGTGTATTTTATTTTTTTTTTTTTAATCCTCTAATAGCAAATATCAATTGAAAAAGAGTTGAATTAATTAAATTTTGTATTTGATATTTTCAACCAAAATCCACAAAGAAGAAATAAAAACAAAACTCCATTAAATATGTCTCACTGCGTAATAAAAAGAACCTATTATAAACGACAAATGCAAGATACATTACTTATATATTATTTATTAATTTTATTATCACTGGAATTATTTCTTAAGAGTCAATTTCAATGCATATTATTACTTTGTAACACCGAAAATTCCTTCATAAAACCCTCTTATATTAAATATTTATCATAAACATCATATAAAATTTCCATTAAATGTCACAATAAATCTAGAACATTATATGGTGTAATAGATATTATGATATACACTAATATTGGGGATTTTAGTATGTGTTATAATTCATTCACACTAAGATTTATAATTCACTACTTGAATGAATAAGCATTGGTTTTATTAGTAGATAATTTTATATACTCATTTATCTTATTATCTCTTTATATCTTATATCTTTTATATATTTTCTCATTTACCTAGCATATACAGGATGTCCCAGCTAATATGGAACAGCGAAATATCTCCGGAACCATGATAGATAGAAAGATGCAGGTTTCAGGGTTCGATAATGGTTAAAAAGGCGCTTCCAGAACATATATGCTTAACATTTTCTGTGTTCAGCAAAAGTGTGTGCAATTTACATAATTAAATAAAAGTGAATAGGAAGCCAAAATTTTAAGACTGGATTTGGATTCTATGGCTAAAAATAAGAATTTTTTACTCTTGGAAATGTTTTGCTCCGAGCATAAGTTTGCCGTCTAGAGAGCCCTGAACGTGCTGAAATTGAAACTTTAAATCCATTTTACAGCTAAAATATTGGATTTATGAAAATAATTCAACTGAGAAAAAATTCTTATTTTTAGTGCTTATAAAATCATTATTGATTTTTTTCACTTTTTGAGCCCTGCTGAACACCATTTTTTAGGCTAAAAACAGTTACATATATGGTATGCATTTTAAATTGGATATAGATTCTATGACTAAAAATAAGAATGTTTTGTCTCCTGAATTATTTTCCTAAATCCATTAGTCCAGCTGTAAAATGGACTTAAAGTTTCAATTTTAGCACGTTCAGGGCTCTCCAGACGGCAAACTAATGCTCGGAGCAAAACAATTCCAAGAGTAAAAAATTCTTATTTCTAGCCATAGAACCCAAATCCAGCCTTAAAAATTTTAAATTTAATAAAAAGATGACCATAACAAATTTATAAAACAGTGACATATTATGAGTATCCCACTCAACAAGACATAATCCTGTTTGTGGACAGTGTCTGCATTACCTAAATAAGGATGAAATGCTATGTAAAATAGTCATATGTAGATTTCACTTGGATAAGTTTATTGGGACGGCCTCATAAATTTTTGGATAGAGTCAGTCAGGAGTCAGCAATTATAAGTGTCAAGTGTCAGAGAAGGCGCTGAGTAGAGGCGAAGGACAGAGATGCTAAATAATTAAAGCCAACATGCTCTGTAGTGTCGAGGATGAAGAAATGATGAATGAAGATAGCTACACTGATATCACGTCACGTGATAATAGTGCAGCTGCAATGTATACAAACCTTACTAAATCAACACCGCACACATTTTTCACGTGACATCACGTCACGTAATATCACGTGACGTGATAGTAGCGTGTTTCCACCTTAAATGCCACCTATGCTATCTAAATCTTATCAGAACTAAATATAAGCTCTGTTCATTTATATCAGGAATCACCAATCTTTTTTGTTGAGGGTAAAATCTGGATTAGATGGTCCATAGTGGGCCGGATGAAGTAAGCAATATAGTGCTATCGGACTTCACAATGGTAGGGAACAGGAATAATTATAGGCTCATAATCCATATCCATTTCTGTCAAAAAAACTTATATATAAAACTCGTGCTGGTCTTTTTTTAATATTTTGATTATAGAAAACGTATAACTTTAAATTTGTTAGATGTATTTGCTAACTTCTTTTATGCCGGATACTGGCCGTAGTTTGGACAACCCCTGGCAGCGCTAGGTTATTGAGAGATAAGAAACATGGATATCATAAAAATTTACTGATTTTCTTCACAGGTATCAAAATGATAGATAAGAAAGCAATAATAAGAAAAATAGAGGATTAATACATTTTAATAACTTTCTTCACAAATGTCAAAATGATATACAAGAGAACAATAGATTATACAAATAGGGTATTGTATTAATAAAAATCTACAATTTTCCTTACAGGTGTCAAAATGATAGGGACTTTGGATAATATGCTTTCAAACTATGTTCATTTCTGCCAAAAAACTTTTATAAGGCTCGTGCTGATTTTTACTACGTTTTTTATTAACTTGCTTTCTTGTTTGTTCGTTTGTTTGTCCAATACAAATCTTGCAATCGATGTTTAACTAACATCCCGAGTAGCTAGACATTTGAAACTTTTAGAATAGCTCAGAACACGATGACAATGTTTTAACATTATTTTAATACTTTTAGCCATCTTTCAGCCGAATTTAATTAGTTTTCAGCAAATTTTTGCTGTATGGAAGTTATTTTATTTGTTTTGACATGTCCCATATATTTGCGATCTTCATTTTGTCGGGTTTCAAAGTTATAATCTATGACAGAAAACGTAGTTAAATTTTAGTTAAACGTTTTTTTGATTTTAGTCCCGTTCGACAGCTCAATGGGTCATTACAGGACGGGGGGTTATCCGACCACTTTACTCATCTACTCGATGAGATCATTAGTGTGAAACATGTCTGACCCCTCCGGGATTCGAACTGACGTCGGGGTTTGGACCTTGGTTTCAGAGCTAGGGTGCTAACCACTCAGCCACGCCGGCCCCCTCTTGCAGTTATTATGTTTGAAATGGCATTTAATTCAGAACTTTACATTTCTTATGATTAATTTGTTAACAATTTCTATGTACAGCGGGCTGAATAAAAAAATGTCACGGTCAAAATCCGGCCCGCAAGCCGTAGTTTGGTGACCCCTTATCAATATTATCTGATTTCAAGGTCATCAAGTTTCTATTCTCTTTAGAATAAGGGTTGACTTAATGACTTATTACGGTTATTAAGGTCATGTGGATTGTTAAACAGTTGTTGAATTTCTCAAAGCAGATTTCTCTTATACTTCATAATCATTATCAATAAATCAGTTGAAGAATAATTCTTTCAATTGTGCACTTTTTTAATTTGAATAATTTCTTTTTAGGATCTTATAGGTGAGTAATTTAACAAATTGTTAATTAAAAAATGGTTATATTTCACCCATTTCGGGCATCATCAGACCTCAAGTCTTGCTTGCGTTTTTATTTTATTTTTTTATTTTTTTAACATACTTAAAATACACAGTTTTATAAAATTGTAAATGACCCTCAGGTCATCTATGTCACACTGAGAAAAAACTATTCAATGAAACAAATCAATAAAATTATATAATTTGCTTACTTCAATACTAAATTTAGTAATTTGTACCTTACACTGTAGCTATAAGACTTTTCGTTCGATAAAATCTTAAACTTAATTTTATATTTAAAAGACGGCACTTCTTTAGATTGTTACTCCCCTAATAAAAAACAGAGGGAAGTAACAGTCTAAGGAAGGTATACGGAATGTTCTTCTTTAGACTGTTACTCCCTTTATAAAATCAGAAGTGTGGCATTGCTTTGTCCCAAAGTACATAGGACTAAACATCCCTTTGCCATAATCGTTATTTAGTCAAAGTCATTTATATACTAAAAAACATGGCGGGTAACAATCTCAAGAAGTACCTTCTACGGGCTGTAGAAGGCACTTCTGCGTTGACGTTCGGGAGTTTATAGGTAATTTCATTTAGAGTAATAATTTCATCTAGCAGGTGGCAGGAAGTTTTCCTCCCACCGAACTATAACTCCCCTCATTAATTACTAACAAAGTGTAACGGTTGAGAGGAGGTGACAGGTACACATCCTATATGTTCTAGATTCTAGGTCTAGGGCTTTATAGGACCACTATAGGACTACAGGCAACCTGGTGCATTAAAATAGGAGTAATATTTTACAACTATCGGTGTGAAATGTTACTTAAACTTCATTTTAATATTATTATCCTATCTATAGTGATATCAATCACGCCCGATATTCTTCTCCTTTCTTTATATATTAGTATAATGTATTGTGATTCAAAGTATGTGACTAGCTTTGAGTTGAACCAAAACGAAACCTATGCTACATCAAATTCTTAGTTCTGCTAATATTCTAATAACGTAATTTATGCGAGATTTTCATTTGCTTAAAATAATTTTATGATTTTTTTTTTCGTCTAGAATATTTATCGAGGAATTGTGTCAAAGCAGATAAAAAACACAGTGTTAAAATTTCTTTTAATTAATTCAAATTTTTCACAATGCTTAAAGCTAAACGTACGAGATGAGTTCGACATCTACTTTCCTTGGAACGGTAAGAGAACAAAATAGAGCCCAATATCGATTTGGGTTGTTAAGGTTTTGGTCTTGGCCGGTATAAGTAAAAATGCAAAAGATGGAGAAATGACCGACCGCAATGGCAATCGGTCTCCGGTTCTATTCAAAAGGACAAATCTTTGTACAAAGGACCTCGCCAAAACCGAATCTAAACCGTACCATCGATGTGCCCCCTTGCAGGGGACGGTGAGAGAAGAAAAATAAAATGGTTGTGCATGAAGTCTCACATAAAAAGAGTTTAGTTATTATTGTGAACATGAAATTATTTAGAATAAGGGGGTGAGAGGGGGGATCAAAATGTTGATGCTTTTTGACAAAATGGCGTGGAAATTTGTCGATTTACTCAAGTTTCATATATTTCTGAAATCTGCTCATTAGTAGCTTAAAATTAAAAAAAAAAAATTATTTTCGTGTGACATAAATTATAAATTACTCTCCATTATGAAGTTGAACAGCTGATAATTTTGAGTTCGCTATATTTATCCTGTGTGCGCGTCAATACGATCTTTAATACTGCAAAGTTTCAATTATTTATCTCTTTTGATTTAAAAGTTATTGGAACCTTCAGAGTGACAGACAGAAAGCCATAGGAACGAAACTATAAGGGTTTCTTTTATAGTTTTTACCGTAGAAACCCTAAGATTGAGGGGGTTGTTCCTTTGGAACGTCATAGACGCTCGGTCCCCTGTTCTGATTAAAGTTAGGTGTGTGATTAAGTGTGATTACATGTGATTGAGTGATTAAGTTAGGTTCCCCTGTTCTGATTGGCGCGTTCAATTATTGGATTTTAAACTTAACTTATCTTATTTGAACATTTTAATAGAATAAGATATTCAACTTGCTAAACAACTCTTATTATAAATTCTATTTATTTGATAATTTCTATTGGAATTTTTATTTATTGATTATTAGTTATTTATTTTTATTTGATAATTTCTATTGGAATTTTTAATTTCACGTTCTGAAATTTTTTCACCTTCCCTATATCGCAGCTTTGCAATACCTAGTATTTATTTTGGAATCAAACCTGAATACTTCCTTCAACTTCACAATCTATGATCAAAAAATGCCCATTGAGTACTTGTCAATTTGTAGTATTTTGATAAAGTTGTATCACAGTAGAGCCTTTTTGAGGATCATTATGATTTAGAGCCAGTTATATGGAATCATTATGTCAAGGAATTAAGGGATTAATCGTGGCCTCCTCTCTGTGTGATATTATTATACGATTAGACCCAACTTCAAGGATAACCTACTTCTAAAGGGAGCTTTAAGAAGGAACACGTGGTAAGGCCGGGACAGGAAGTGACTCCTCATCTCTGCTCCACTCATAGCCTAATACACATGAATTGTGCTATGGTAAACCGTATAATCCTTCCCTTTTGAAGTTGTAATGATATTTAATATCGAAGACTTTAGTTCAAGTATTATAATAAAGGCCCCAAATAAATTTTAGGGATTAGTTTTGAGTAAATGCTAGACGCGTGAATGTACTCTAAACAAGCATCAAATACCAGTCACTATCTATTAATAAAAGTCACTATCTTTTACGTAAATTTTATAATTTAAAGATTATATCTTTAAAAAGGGAAAAATAAATATAATTATGTACTAGGGGGCTCTGCCCCCTAATCGCTTCGCTCGCAAACCCCCGAAAAGACGTGGTAGCGGCCGACATGGTGTAGTAAGAAGGGAAGAAGTATATAGTTATGGAATATGTGAAGGGAAGTAGGATAGTGGCTGTGGTGTAGTGGAAATGGACACAACTACTATCTACTTTCCTTTTCTCGCTGACATTGTAATATACCTACTCTCTGCTCCGCCTTACATTTCCTCTTCTCGGATGAATATAATATCACCCTCACTCTGTCTAAAAATTTAGTACTATGTCACTCTCTAGCTCCCTCTTTACCTCCTGGACTCAACTCTCTTCTAGGGGGGTATCTCCTAACGCACTCTACTCTCAGTTAAGTATGTCACTCTCACTGGACTCGTTTGTTTACAAAACTTTTTAATAATATAGATAGATTATAAAAAGAAAAAATGAATGTGACTTTTGGAACGAAGTTCTTTATGGCGCGTTCTGGAGCCCGGGAGTGAATCCGAAAAAAATCGACCGTCACAAATACAAGCGTCACGAAATCTGCCGATGACGATAACTTGAATAAAAGATGACCCAGTCAGTTAAAATTCGGTACACATGTCCATTTTACCAATGCCCAGGCTAAGTTCGTTGGACAATCATGCACGCGCAACGCTCGCGTAAATGTAAGCTTCAAATTTAAAATTAGAATTTTAGGACAGGAAAAAAATCTGATTCATCTATTTAATGAAACAAACAACTAAATTTTTCTACGTGTCTAAACCGACATTGCTATGAAGTGATGAAGATCGCTAAATTTATTAAAGCGGTCCTAAACGTTTGATATAAAGAAATCTACGTTTTTACCGATATCTTATGTTCAATCTTAACGATTTTAATAAAACATCGTACTCATCGTCTAAAGTACAATTGAAACAGACATGTAAAATTTCAATCTGATACAAGCAGAAGTTGTTGTGTGTTGGTGATATATATTTTATATTATAATATTTTACTCGGAGTAATACGCCGGCGGAGTCTAAGGGGACAGTCCTGTTTCGTCTCTACAACCATCTCTTTTAACTATAAATTTATCATAATTTTTTCTTAATAAACAATACATTATTTATAAGACGCCTCTTCAAAGATAATAAAATGTTATCTTTTAATTTTGCCTTAAATCCGCTAGTATACAAGTAGTTAGTTACTTTTTATTTTGTCTCTTTTCTAATTCCACCATGTAAAAGTAGATAGTATCGTATACTTAGCACTGTTATTTTATAATTTATATGTAATGAAAAGCGTAAGAAACTTCGTTCCTACGAAAAACTTCGTTCCTAGGTTTCCTGCGACACCACACTTATTTTTTTATTTTTTAACCCCTTTATTATTCGCACACATGGTTTAAAATACAATAAAGATATCATCTTCCTTCAATTTTATTTTAAGTGGCTCTGTTGTTCATAATTATCTTGAGGGGTTAGCTTAACATTATATATTGTCATTGAATATGACAAATTTTGTTAAAATTGACTTGATTGGTCTCTAGTGGTAATATCTATAATATAAGTGGCAATGTCCTGATTGACTGACTGACTGACTGACATAGAATCAATGCACAGCAAAATCTGCTTAACTGAGAGACTTGAAATTTTCAGGATATACTCTGTTCATATCATAGGCGTCCACTAAGAAAGGATTTTGCGAAATTTTCATTTTTGTACCCAGGGGTACGGGGTACAAATTTCAAAGTAATGAATACTCTTCATGATGCATATCGTTGAAAAGCTCTTTAAAAGTACAGTAATTGTTGTTATGTACAGTTTTGTCATATTTTCATTTAGGAGGGGGTAAAATGGAAAAATATGTATAGCTACATCTTATATAAATGAAGAGTGTCTATTAGTGTATTTTATACAAATCTACAGTTTATCCCAATTTGATGGAAATTTACACACTTTTCTTTCAAAACAAGGGGAAGGTCATTGCCTACATGAGATTATGAAGTTAAAATGTTGGTACTCAGGGTACGGGGTACAAATGTCAAAGTAACGAATACCCTTCATGATGCATATCGTTGAAAAGCTCTTTAAAAGTATAGTAATTGTTGTTATGTACAGTTTTGTCATATTTTCATTTAGGAGAAGGGTAAAAAGGAAATGTCAATGTACAGTAGAAAAATCAACGTAGGTGTGTGTGTGTGCGCGCAGGCGTGTGTGAGTGTTCTTTATTCAAATCTACAGTTTTAGTTCGAGTTCGATGAAAATTTGCACTCTTGACCTTTAAAGTAAGGGGAAGGTCCCTGTCTACATGAATTTACGAAATTTAATTTTTGGTACACTGCGGTACAGGGTACAAATGTCAAAGTAATGAAAACCGTTTATGATGCATACTGTTGAAAAGCTCTAAAAGTACTGTAATTGTTGTTATGTACATTTTAAAGGGGGGGGGGGGGGTAAATGGAAAAATATATGTATATCTATGCACATAAAACTAATAATTATTGTAACTGTACATTTATCCGATTGGGCTCAAATTTTGTATTTTCACTGAATCAGTGGTCCTGACAACGAATTTGTTTAGAAAATTTTATATCTATTTTTCTGTGCGTCAGTCACGTCCAAATAGCTGAATATATTTTGGTGGTTCTTGGGTACAATCTTAAACTCAATTCTGAGGGTGATTTAGGCTATAAAACGTGATGGTAGCTTTATATCGGGCGGAGAACGGGGCTTCTAAAAAGATTTAGAAATTCTAATTTCTTTAACCAAAATTGCAGAAAAAACTCCTGAAAATATTTTAAGATTTGTGGAAATTTCTGTAGAAAAGAGGAAAAAAACGCTGCTTTTCCCGGAAAGTTGTATTTAAAGATTTTTTTTCAGCAATCGGAATCAATTACTAATTTGGGATATTAGCAAATTATCCCATAAAAGGGGAGGGGTATAGAAATAAGGGGGAGGAATAGAATATAAATATTCTCGCTTAGTAAAATAATTTAAATGTTTCTCGATGGTAGTTTATAAATTAAAAATAATACACCCCGTAGCGAAGCACGGGTATTCAGCTAGTCTTATATAATTGATCTCTAGTGGTACTTTTAGGTATAAAATCACTTTTCCTATCCCACTCTAAGACGGTTTTTAAATTGTTTATGGTAATGGAGTCATTATTATGTGAGATATGGGCACCTATTATGATTGAGGTGTATAGTGTGGTAGTACTTGTAAGTAAAGTAATCACCCCCGCACTATCGTCCGAGTGGGATTGCAGATATAAGATAGGGAATTGTCGGCAAAGGGACAAGTAAAATTTCCGCTATACCTTGCCACATTGAGACCCAATGTGATAATTTTCGTAGATTCTATCAACAGATTATATTAATGTCTTTAGGAAGTAAGCGAGAAGTTCCTTGGCTAGATAGCTTTCTGGTTGGACGAACATTCTTCTTCCAATACTACGTTGCATAAATAAATTGATTGCTTTATCCAAGTGCTTTATCATCCTCTATAACTTGGTTTACTATAATGGATTTCCGGCACTCTTTTAGTTTGGAACCTCCTTTATCATTACAAATTTGACACGACCAGGGTGGGTATGAAAAGTAACTTTCCGGATATAGAAATAATAATAATATTTTAAATCCTCTAATCTGTGCGAACGGCAGTGCGCAAGACACCATTTAGTTTTCAAGAAAGCATTTAGTGTGTCTTTACTTGAACCAATTCACCTAGTTTTCTCATCTTCATATCTCTGCTTCTTATTATGCTTTAAAATTTGAAACATGCGAGAATAAGTATCGAAGATTAAGCTTAAGTAGTAAAAAATTGAGCCCTTAAAATTAAGCCTTTTCAAAATGGGAGTGTGCCAGAGATGACATATTTGTTACTGATTGACTAACTTGTCTTCAAGATAAGTCACTTCCAGAATAGCTTAAAACTTGAAATTTAGCAAATTTGTATGCGGCTGCCGTTTTACTTTTATGACCAACACTACTCTCTTATTTTTATTGCTTAACGCTTGGGCAGTTTTTTTGAATGAGTCATGCAACATCACTTGCATATGTATAATTTGCACTCATGTAGGAGTTACATGGGTGATGGGAAGGAGAGAATTAAGAAAATATGAAAGTAGCATAACACATGCCAACAAAGTTAGCCTATCAAAGTAGAGGTATCTACATCTAGTAGTGGTATCTACATCTAGTAGTGGTATCGTATCTACATCTAGTAGTGGTGTCTACATCTAGTAGTGGTATCTACATCTAGTAGTGGTATCTGCATCTAGTAGTGGTAAGTCCTCTTTATGCCTCATTCAGAAACTGGCCAAGTGCTTAGCAATAAAAAAAGAGCATTGTTGCTCATGACGATAGGAGTGAAGTGAAGAAAGAGCAGACTTTGCCACAATCTAGTTATCTGTAGGCTGACTTTTTTAGATTGATGTTGGCTGGAATTTGGACAACAAATTGAACAAACAAGCTTGAACTTGGCCTTTTTTCACTGTTAATTTTTGTTGGGGAATGTATGTATAAAGGAACATCACACATTTTTGAAACGCACGTTCTGGGCCCGGGAGTGAATCTGAAAAAAAACGACCAAAATCACCGTCACAAAATCCACGTCATGAAATCACCGTCACCCAAAATCCGTCACGAAATCTACCGATGGCGATAACTTGTGTAAAAGTTAACTGACTTAGTTGAAATTTGATACACATGTTCATTTTACCAATGCCCAAGACAAGTTCGTCCGCCCAAGCGTTCACGCACAACGCTCGAGTAAAAGAAACGTGAAATTAAAAAAATTGGAATTTTTGGACGGGAAAAAATTCTAACTTCACCTATTTAATGAGACAAACAACTTTTTTTTTAATACATTATTTTAGTAAATCGAACTCCGACACTGCTATGAAGTGATAAAGATCGCTAAATTTATTAAAGCGGACAAAAACGATTAAAATAAAGAAAACAACGTTTTTACCGATATCTTACATTCTAACGTAACGATTTTAATGAAACTTTGTATACATCAGGTGATGTATAGGTATAGTACAATTGAAAAAAGCATATAAAATTTCAACCTGACACAAGCAGAATTTTTTGTGTATTAATGATTTATATTTTTATTTTAATATTTAATTGGAGTAATTTTAACCGACGAGGTATGAGAGGACAGTTCTTTTTCGTTCTACAACCATCTGCTTTAACTATAAATTTATGATTAACTTTTTTCTACAAGTCAGTTTCTTTTAATTTTGTCTCTTTTCTAACTTTACCATGTATAAGTAGTTTTTGCTGTGATTTTATAATTTATATTTAATGAAAAGCGTAAGGAAATTCGTTGCTACCGGGTGTTCCACGATACCACACGTTTTTTTTTTTTTTTTTTTTTTTTTTTTTTTTTTTTTTTTTTTTTTTTTTTTTTTT
>KZ651892.1:0-10489 GCA_001010745.2 Gerris buenoi
AGTCAATTTATCATAATTCATTGCAAAAGGTCCGGTATTTATGATTTTTGGATATATTGTTGGGACTAGTACCACTAGTAAAAAGCCAAGTTTGCAGAATCCTAGACCCTGTGGAAGCAGAGTTATAACTAAAAAACATTAAAATTTTCCCACTTTTTTCAGTTTTTTATCTATATCTCCTTTTCTGGTCATCTGAGAGAAACAATAGTTATTACCAATCTTGTAGAGGAGAAAATTTACTTACATTTCATATCAGTAGCTTTTTTTCTCTACGGACTATAGTTTTCTAATTACAGAGCATCGAAAATACGATTATTTTTAAAAAATACTTAGGCCAGTCAAAACATAATTAATAAATTGCTAAATTCACATAGTGATGTAATTCTGATTTTTTTATATGTTGTTCGAACCAGTTAGGGTAGCGTGATCCTAAGTTTGCAGCTTCAAAAAACCTGTGCTAGCTTCGTAATATGTGAAAAACTGGAAAAAATTCGGACTTTTTTTAGTTCTTTCCATATAACTCGTATACTAGGCGTTTTTTGATGTTAGTCGTTATTACTATTTTTAAAGTCCAGTAAATTTAGAGCATGATTCTATGATCTTTTTTTTTTCGTTGAATGCCCAAAACTTGTTATAAGATGTGGTTAAGGTACAATTCTTAAAATTTACAATTTTCCCATTTTGTTATTTTTACGATTACAACAGAACTGTTTTGTCTACAGCCTTCATTTTGTGATTGCATAAAAGCCAATTCAATTTACTACAACTTCATTTCTTACGACTTTTTTCGTAGAGGAGAGGCTTTATGCCGATATTTGCCCCGAAGCGAGAGCAATACTTAAATGTTTCCATTTATTGGAAAACACTGACAATCTTTGAAGTGTCATATCTCAGTAAATATTATACGTACAGAGTTGTCGATGGACGTAAAAAGAAGCCAATTATATTTACTGCATCTTCATTCCTTATAAATTTTCTCATAGTTTAACAGTTTTACGCCGATATATGCCCCGAAACCAGAGTAGTACTTAAAATTTTAATTTTTTGCAAAACATTGCAAAAAAAAATCTATTGGACGTACAGAGTTGCCGTTGGACTTAAATTGTTTAAATTTATTGTACTGAATAAATAGTAAGAACAACTAACATCGAACAACGCATAGTTTACGATTTATATAGCAGCAACTGAAAAAAGTCCGTGAATTATTCAGTTTTTCACATATTACGCGGTTAGTACAGGTTTTCCGAAGCTGCAAACTTAGGATCACACTACCCTAACTGGTCCGAACCTCATATAAAAAAATCAGAACTATCACAAAATGTTTATTTCTTGTATTTTTCCCAAATCATCGTATTTTCGATGCTCTGTAATTAGAAAACTATAGTCCGTAGAGAAAAAAACTATTGACATGAAATATTAGTAAATTTTCTCCTCTACAAAATTGGTAATAACCATTTTTTCTCTCAGATGCACAGGAAAAGAGATAATGATTAAAAACTGAAAAAAGTGGGAAAATTTCTTTGTTTTTTAGCTATAACTCTGCTTCCACAGGGTCTAGGATTCTGCAAACTTGGGTTTTTACTAGTGGTACTAGTCCCAACAACATATCCAAAAATCATAAATACCGGACCTTTTGCAATGAATCCCNTGTTCTTTAAGTTTATTATTTTCTTCTTTTAGCTCTTTTAGTTGGTCGGTAATTTGTACTAAATCTTGTTTAGTCACATAATTTTTTGTATCCAGTATGGCACTAAATGCTTTCATCATTTCATCCATATTATATTTTTCCACGACTGGTTTGCTCGTCGGTATTTATGTTTTTTGGATATGTTGTTAGTGTTAGGACTAGTACCACTAGTAATAAGCCAAGTTTGCAGAATCCGAGACCCTGTGGAAGCAGAACTATATCTGATAAACATTGAAATGTTCCCTCTTTTTTTTCAGATTTTGTCTATATCTCCTTTTCTGTGCATCTGAGAGAAAAAATAGTTATTATCAATTTTGTAGAGGAGAAAATTTACTAACATTTCATATCAATAGCTTTTTTCTCTACGGACTATAGTTTTCTAATTACAGAGCATCGAAAATACGATTATTTTAAAAAAAAATACTACTAGGACAGTCAAAACATACTTAATTAATTGCTAAATTCACAAACAGTGATGTAATTCTGATTTTTTTATATGTTCTTCGGACCAGTTAGGGTAATGTGATCTTAAGTCTGCAGCTTCAAAAAACGTGTGCTAGCTGCGTAATATGTGAAAAACTAGAAAAAATCGCACTTTTTTCAGTTCTTTCCATATAACTCATATACTATGCGTTTTTCGATGTTAGTAGTTATTACTATTTTTAAAGTCCATTAAATTTGGAGCATGATTCTATGATCTTTTTTTCGTTGAATACCCAAAACTTGTTATAAGAAGTAGTTTAGGTACAATTCTTAAAATTTACAATTTTTTCATTTTGTTATTTTTACGATAACAACAGCACTGTTTTGTCTACAGGCTTCATTTTGTGCTTGTATAAAAGCCAATTAAATTTAGTACAACTTTATTTCTTACAACTTTTTTCGTAGAGGAGAGGCTTTATGCTAATATTTTCCCCGATGCGAGACCAATACTTAAATTTTTCCTTTTATTGGAAAACACTTCCAATCTTTGAATTTGAAGCGTCATATCTCAGTAACTATTATGCCGCATTTACACATTCGCACGATTGACGAGGCGAGGCGCGAGGCGAGCCGCGAGGCGATTGTGTAAACGACTCACTCGTCATTCGCCTCGTCAATCGCCTCGCGACTCGTGGCGATCGCGTCAGGATCGGTCTCTCTAGCGCGAGTCAAAGGGAAATTCCTGGAAGTCTAGGGTTGCAACGAGTCGGGAGGCGAGGCGAACTCAGTGTTTACACACTCGCTGTTCATTTCACAACGAGTCCTTCTCTTTATCACGTGTTTTTTGTTTGTTTTTTTACTTTTTTCTTTTTAATCGGAGAATGGAATGGATAATTTTTTTTGGAAATGTACCACGGTGAACCAGCTATTTAGGACCCTAACACCCACTATATTTTTTATAATATAAGTATAATATGAAAGTACAAAAATAAAATATAGATTAATGCTTCTGTAATTAATTGGTTGAATTGACTGATATTTTTTGGTAATAAAATATAATGAAGTGATATTAAGTACACATAAATCAAAACACTCTGTTAAAAAATAAATAAAGTTATATCAAAATTATCTATAAACTTAATACAAAGTTTATATATCTAACTAATACAAATCGTATATACAAATTTATATAAAGTTTATATATAACTAATATAAAACTTTAAATAAAGTTTGTACGTATATAAATAATATAAAACTTTGTATAGTGTTTATATAACTAATATACAACTTTATATAGTTTAGATATCACTAATACTAACTTTATATATCTAATATAAAAGTATATAAAACTATATAAAGTTAATATATAACTAATATAAAACTTCATATAGTTTATATATAACTAATATAAAAGTATATATAAACTTTACATAAAGTTTATATATATATATATAAATAAGAAAAAACTTTTCATAAAGTTATATATAACTTATTTTATATAAACTTCCACCAGTGTGATTTTATTGTGTGTACTAATTGCCATTGATTGCGTTAGTAGTTGAATTAATAGAGAGTTCCGGCGAAGCACGAGGCGAGTCGCGAGCGCGAATGTGTAAATGGCCATTCGCGTTGTGGGGACGAGTGGAAAAATTAGACTACGACTTCCGGCGAACCGCGAGGCGAGTCACGAGCGCGAATGTGTAAATGCGGTATTAGACGCACAGAGTTGTTGTTGGACGTAAAAAGAAGCCAATTATATTTACTGCTACTTCATTCCTTATGAATTTTCTCATAGGTTAAAATTTTTACGCCGATATTTGCCCCGAAACCAGAGCCGTACTTAAAATTTCAATTTTTTGCAAAATATTTTCCAATTCTTATAGGGCCATATCTCGGAATCTATTGGTCTTACAGAGTCGCCGTTGGACTTAAATTGTTGTAAATTTACTGAACTGAAAAAATAGTAAGAACGCCTAACACAAATGACACATAATTTACGAGGTATATAGCAGCAACTGAAAAAAGTCCGAGAATTATTCAGTTTTTCATATATTACGCAGCTGGCACAGGATTTTCGAAGCTGCAAACTTAGAATAATACTACCCTAACTGGTCCGAACAACATATAAAAAATTCTTGTATTTTTATATATTCTTTTATTTTTCAACATATGTTTATTTCTTGTATTTTTCCCAATTCATCGTATTTTCGATGCTCTGTAAAAATTAGAAACTCTGTAAAATTAGAAAACTACAGTCCTTAGAGAAAAAAACTATTGACATGAAATATTAGTAACTTTTCTCCTCTACAAAATTGGTAATAACCATTTTTTCTCTCAGATGCACAGGAAAGGAGATTAAAAATTGAAAAAAGTGGGAAAATTTCAATGTTTTTAAGCTATAACTCATAACTCTGCTTCCACAGGGTCTCGGATTCTGCTAACTTGGGTTTTTACTAGTGGTACTAGTCCCAACAACATATCCAAAAATCATAAATACCGGACATTTTGCAATGAATCCCCATTCTTTTGTATAAATTGACTGGACTATTCTAGGTTATCGAATAAAGGATATTTTTAATTAAAGATACAGTGTTTAAAATTCAATAATGTTTATTTTATATCATCTTATTCATTTTTATTAAAATGTTATTGTTATTATTATTTATTCTTCTTTGTACGAGTGTATACAAATGTTATTTAGAGTGAAAGATGTCATTTTTATAACTCCTATTAAAAGATTGTTTTAAAATAAATTTTAGTTGTAATATTTCCTATTATAGTTGACATCTTCGTGTAATATTTTTACTTTTCCTCACCTTCTCCAAAGGATGAAAACAATACTCATCCTTAACAATACGCTGAGTATTGTTTTCACCCAAAAAATCCAAATTTGAGCGGTTTTTAGCTGGATGTGTCAGCCTGTCTCTGCGTCTGTCTGTGTCACGCATAACTTCCACATTTTTTAAGCTAGAGAGTTGAAACTTGGTACAAAAATCACTCCTTAAACGTGATTGGTCTGCCCGAAAATCAACATTTTCTGCCATCTTCAACCCAGCATGCTGAGTCAGTAAAATTTAAAAATAATAAAATTGGCACGAATTTACCTCTCTGTATAAACAAATCAACCAAATTTTTATTTTTATATTGGCCGCCATTTTAAAATTATGTATCTATTTTTGAATTTTGAAACTTTGACGGTTTATAATGCCAAAAGTATAAATACGTTGACATATAATCGTTGCAACCGGTAAAAAATAAGGAACAAATATTAAATAGCGAGCTGCGAGTGTGTGATCTGTAGTTATAAAGGTTGAATACAGATGGCGCTAGGAGTACGTTAGCGGTGGAAGTGGATAGATGTAGATGGCGGTAGTGCAGTCCCCTCCCCCCTCCAGGCCGTTAGCCACAGCCACGCTATCCCGTCTCCCATCCCCGTCTTCAGTAATCAGTTTGAGTTTTGAGTTTCAGTAGACGTGCGTCCTTGGTTCCCGTCGTACTGTTCCGTGGTATCGTATCCTCCCGTGTTGTAAGGCAACGAACGTTTATATGAAGATAAAGCGCGGTCTGTGCGCGGAAGTGTGGGTCACACGCTGTGGCCGGTGTTTTTATCTGCTCTGAGTGTATTGTTCTTTTATGTGAACGTGAACCTGTGCGGTGAACGATCCTGTGGAGAAGTCGGTATATCACACCGAAACGCCTTCTTTGCGCCTTTTTTATCTACAACAACCATGGCTTCTTAACCGGAGTTATTTCTCGGTTTTATCTTCACTTGGTCCTTTTCAACCGTGATTAAACGGTGAGTGATAAATCCTTTTCTTTTAAATCAATCATTAGGACTTAACAAGTACTTGTTTAGAAGTGGTACCTAAATAAAAATTCATTATTATTTATTCTGTAACCGTAATTTTTCTTATCATAAAAATTGTTAATGCAGGAAGTGGATACATTTATAAGGTGAGATTGAAGGTTTCCTAGATGTGACCGACCCTTGTTGACCATTTTACTGATAAAAACCACTTGCACTGTGCATAGTATGTACCTACTTTAGTAAACATTTCGATGTTTCCTGTTGCACAACCAGCGAGTAGGTATTGTAATAATTACCATTTCGGTTTCGTCCTTGATTGTCGGATTCTACGAGCAACAGATGTTAATTCTCACGTCTAGTTTGGTTTATCTTCACGTTCTCGTCTGGTAATTTCAATGACAATCCTTGAATCAGAATAAAATCTAAAATACGGTACACCTGGGACAAGCATCAACGTTAAGAACTTGGCCGGCAAGTCAAGACTGTTTACAACCTCACGTACCTTTGTTATCAGGAGTAGAGGTGCGGAGAGCATCGAACTCTAAGTTAATTTAAAAACCGAGGTCTGATGAAGCCTCCTGCATCTTGAGAAAGGCACCACTTTAAATTTAGTGAGTCTCTTTGACGTAAATAGTATGGCACATAGCAAAAGCTAATTTACCCTTTGCCTAATTTATTTAATTTTTTCCCTCCTTTTATTTTAAATCTGTCCAAGTTGTTTTGATTTGGTAGATAAAAGTCTCAAATTAGCAATAAATGTAGGCATAGAGTTGTAAAAATATTGGGTTAGAAATTAATATTGGTCTGTGGGCTACTTGCGACTAACCATCCAAATTTCTTTTTGAGTTCTTCTAATAAAAATAAAATTGTGGTCACGAAAGAAAATAAACCAATGCGCGCAGAAGGCTAATTGTGATTAATTACCCTAATTTCCCAAAACCCAAAATGTTTCCTGTTGTCTGAAACGGTATTCTGTCTAGGCATATTTTATTTATATTTAACAGCCTGAGATTCGAATTACTACAGGCTTGCATTGTATATGAAATAATAACAGCAGGTCCTCGTTCCAAGTTCCAATTCAATGATTATAAAGAAAGATATCTTTACAGAAGAAGAGAATTTATTGTTGGACAGCGTGGGAAAATCGAAAGAAATTGGTTGTGGAGCCAATGAGAGCTCGAGAGTTTGATATCTATAGAAGATCGGGTAAACTCAACAAAAATGTCACTGGATGCTCAGGATAACTGGACCAACTGGTCCAACTCAGGACCAACTGGAGTGGAGTTATTTTTTCCGCACTTAGGCTGACTAACCTGGGTGCTAAAAAATAATTATCATCTTACTAGTGTAGTCTGATTTCTGTATTTAATCCAGTGAGGTTTACGCCGCCAGTGTGTGTTTACATGCTAGGTTAGGTGCAGCTATCAAATCCTGTTATTTTAAGGCACTTAGTGGTGAGCACCAGTCTATGCGATATATTTATTATGTTCGTTCGATACGCATTCATTCGTGGTAATCATGACACATTACGATTGTTACGTTGAAACTTGTTCACTTACCGACTTACCTACGTGATAGAATAAGGATACTGGCAATGTCGGGATAGCTTGACCCTTGACTAGTGTTAAGTAACCGACAAAGTTTAATGTTGCTTATGTGTCAACTTGTTTATTTATACCGAAGTAAATGTTGTATTAGTCGTGTAACCTCCGGTGAAACTGCCTCATACAACTCTCATTAAACTTTCTCATTGACTTGAAATTCCAGAGAGGTGAGACATGTTTCACATTGATTATCACGAGTAGATAAGTAAGAAGTTTCACTTCAAAAACCAACTTTTTTTAAACCATAATCGTCGGAACTGTTTTTGAGAAAGATATTTCTTGGGGGTTCAGCGTCACCAAATTTAGAGATAAAATATTTTCTTATGAATTTTCGTCTCATGTTCGCCAAAATTCATTGTCAGCCTATTAGTTAGCCTCCTCGCGTCTCCACAGGCTACAGGGGACAGACTATGTACTGTTTTAAATTTATTAAAATACACTTGTTTGTTTTCTAGGGACCTTTCTAAGCATTTCCCGTAAGAGATTTAGATATTTCATATATGTATGTACTTACATGTTTGTTTTTTTTAAAAAAAAAAAACTTTTGTCTTAGTTGAAAAATCGCAGTATTATTTTTTTTAAATTTAAAAAGGATCAATTATGTAAAACAAATTACTGATTAAAGTCGGACCACTAGAAATAGTCGGAGTTGGGTCGGATTCGGCAGCGGCAGATTTACCTTACCTAATTGTAATAAAACATTAGGCTTCAGTTTCAGTAGAAACTTTCAATACTCAATACCTTTAAGAAAAGAACCCTAATTTACTATAAAACAAATCCTATTTTTCCTAGCCGGCGGGAAAGCGAAATGGCTCTTGCTTTACGGTTCAATCGTTGTTAATGTAAACTACTATTTAGAATTTGTTTAATGGAAACGGGTATAACCGGTTTTGAGAAATAATATATTCACGATTAGCCAATGTTTAATACTCTGGGTTATAAGGTCAAGGCTTGCTGAAAACTTGTAAAAATTATTGGTATAATATAGTAAACAAATGTGTTAGTAGGTAATAACGCGTTAGGGCTACTTATTCAATGAAGTTACTTGGATTTCTAGGTTCTACTACTGTAACTTACTAAGTCATCTTTTTATACCGGTCTGGTTGCCGAACCTTTTTATTTTTGATGGAATCCCAGCCAGGGTCCCCACCACGCCACAATATAAATATTAACGGAGTACGTGGTTTTAATTATTTGTCCTTCTGTTTGCTGGGGGTCAAAAATAAAAGAAGTCATTTACCAGTTACCACTTGTTATTCATCTATGTTTAAGTTATTTATCTTGTAAGTTTTAAATTAAATGTGTTACTGTTAACGAAAATGTGTAATATAATAAAATTGTGTGTTCCATAGTTTACGCACAGAGAACGGTGGTAAATATGTACTTGAACACCCACTTTATAATTATCCGATTGATTACGGTTTTTTACTTTTGATGAAGAAAAATGCATAGAATATCAAAATGTATATAAATATTTCTTATTAAAAATGTTCTTCAATAGTTGAAAGAAAGGAGATGCTTCGTTGAGCAATTGGCAACTTCGAATTTGAAATACTCTGTCAATTCCGTGTCAGACTGCTTAGAAATCCACAACTTTTTAAAGATGGTGAGTGAATCCACGCCAAACGGCTTGTTGTGCACTTCAATAGAGACAGTGATTGTTGTCAAATGATCACAACTTGTTATTGGAAGTGGTTTAGGCTGATTTCTTAAAATAAACAATTTTTCCGTTTTTACTTTTCCTCACTNGGTCGCTCTGGTCGTGCGGCCGTACCGGTTCGAGAGCAGTGTAGACGCAGACGCGAAGGAGACAACGGGTCGTAAATACGTACTTTAACACCCTTTTAATTGTCCTAGTATAACTTTATAATTGTCCGATTGACATCGTGTTTTTTTTTTAACTATTCCTTTTTACAATTTTACCATTTTTAATCTGCCTCCATTTCGGTAAATTAATTACATCGTTTTTTTTTAAATACATATATATATATAAATATGTAATCCCCAATCCACATCCTTAAAAAATCATTGGTTCTCGTTCTCAATATTTCCCGTATATACGTGAGTGGACATTTATTATATGTATATTTTTTAAAAAAACTGTTTATTTTACCGAAACGGTGCCAAGTTAAAAGTTGTTAAATTGTAGAAAGGAACAGTTAAAAAAAACCGAAGTCCATCGGACAATTATAAATAGGTGGGTGTTCTGTTCAAGAGCATATTTACTGTTTCTTTTAATCAAATCAATTATGTCGGATAAAGGGCAATTTTTTTACTTTGTTACCCACCCAAAAGTTTTTATTTATTTGTTTATTATTTAATCCAAGTGAACTATTTTTTTGTTGAAAATTTAAGTTACTTACCCTTACTAGAGATAGTTAGACTTACGGATATTGTCATTTTTATTTACAGAAGTGTGATATTCCTTTGTCACAAAGAAATATTTTAACATTCCCCAGATAGATTGTCAATTAATTTGAAAAAAAGTCAAACATAATAATTTAAACAAACGGTAGGTAATCAAGTAAAATCTTGCCACATCCGACCTAATATACTTTTACTTTAAAGTAAAAAACTTTTTTTTTAAAAAAAAGTATCGGATAAAGTATACTGTTTACAGTTGAGGAACATGGAAAGTTGGTGGATATCGTTTAAAAATTTCCTGTTTATTTTTCTTTAACGAGATCGAGAATGCAGCTGTATGCAATATGTACAGCATCAACACATTGTTGATGTGTTTTGCCAGCCAAGCAAAAATGGCGGTGTGAGAGCACGCTCGTCTCTGGTAAGCCCTATATCTGATCTTCTTGATCCAGTACAGTATAGGTCCAGAGTTGGGTGGGCATCGTCGGGCCCCTGATGAGTCGGTAGCGACGAAACGATGCAGGACATGGCGTTTTGCCGAGCCAACATCTTTGTGACGTTTGTCTGGTGTTGGAACAGTTCCTATGTGTCACGCTTGCGTGG
>KZ651892.1:86985-97338 GCA_001010745.2 Gerris buenoi
GAATATGAGGAGAATAATACACCTTCCGAAATAATTAATTCGGCACAAAATACAACTAACGAATTGATGTTATCTTTATCAAAAGAGAAATACGAGTTTACATACAGGAAGTTTATTATTTTTTTCTGCATTTATTATTAAAATCTAACAATCGTAGATAAAGTACGGTACGCAACTCGTGCAAAAACGGCATTTTGCATTGCTCGTGTGGTTATACTACCCTCGCTATCGCTCGGGTGTAAACTCCACACTCGCATGCAAAATGCCTACTTTCCTCACTCGACGCGTAATGTACTATTATCAATCAGACGAATGTAAACTGATTTTCTCCACTTCATGGGAACTTCGAAAGTTAAAGAAAAACCAACGAACCACACTTGAACCCGTCCCTATACGAACCGAAAAATCTTTTCCTCCGACTAGTAAGCTATCTTAAAGAATCAAGGCAGTGTCAAGAAATTACTTGGAGTGACTAATACCTTGCCTGTCTCTACCCTAAACCCACCTAATTAGCTGTTAGTTGACGGAAAAATCAAGGAGCAGCTAATTACTCACTGCGCTGTCCCTATTCATAACTTGACCACATTCTTAACTTGACCACATAACTACCGATCAAGAAACTTGTAACTTGAATCCATATTTTATCTTCTACTCTGAGATAGAAATGGCTCTGTTTTATAATTTTATATTTTTTACGTAACGTTACAACCAACTCTATTTCCAAAAAAAAAATTTCATCCACTTTTGTTATAATTACTCTAAATCTCCTGATAAAGGCAACTGAACTCAAGTAGTACCAGCCGATTGTCTTCGAATCCTACTCTGGCCTTATTATAAGGTAAGATTACGTGAATCTCGGCCCTATTAACCTATTATAAGCAAATTAGATATGGGAGCGTCTATGGAGTTCATCTTAAGGAAAAATAAAATAGCCTCTCCACGTAAAGTTAACTTTTTACTAGCCAAAGCAGCTTTCAGCCTTCATAAGGCCATCATCAGTGCCGAAATAAAGAAGAAATAGAGTTACATAATAAGACTAAAAGACGTGAAAGGTGAGTCTACTTCATGTCGGAGTCGGAGATCGACATAAGACACAGGCACTGGAGGCTATTAAAAAGTTAATATTACATGGAGAGACTATTTTATTTTTCCTATTATAAGCAAGTTGTTATAAGTTTCGGCCCTAGTAAGCTACATTTAGTGAGTTATTCAAACTAATTTTATGTTTTTAACTGTGGTTGTTTGGTTAATGATTTATACAATGAGTCATATATACCAACAGGCCCGTCGAGAGGGGGCGGCAGGTACGGCAGTTGCCGGGGGGCCCGGACCTCCCCTAAAGGGCCCGGCTGACTTAATTGGTCCAATAATGATTTAAATATTAAATAATAATATTATTAATAATTAAAAATAATATTAATTAATATTATGTTGTAAGCCAGGTGTGGTAATTAAGTTTGCGAGAGAATTTCCGATACCGAGCCTGAAGCGAAAAATTACTAGCTGTATCCCGATGGCTCTCCAGAAAAATCCACTGAGAACCCAGAAAATCGCTTCAAAAGTTTTTTATGTTTTAATTGATAATGTGAATGAAAATTTGAATGATGGATACCAAGCAGTTACAAAATCCACGATTTGTTTAATTTTATTTGGACATATCCAAAGTTGAAAAAATAATTTCGGGAGTAAAATGGCCCTATCTTGAGCTTCTTTTGGTTTTCCTATTTGTGTTTACTATTAAGTTTTTCTGTTGGATGCTGCTCTTTATTAGCAAATATATCATTTAGCAAAAATATCATTTATTTTTTTTTAAAAAAATTATAGATGCTTAGTTTTAGCAAAATGATTTGCTATTGCCCAGCTAAATCAACCGCATTTATTCCAATTAAAATAAGTCTTCAAATAGTTACAATAACTTATCTAAATTAATTTTACTTTTTTTCTAAGTATAAAATTAAGATCCATTGTCATGAGCTTAACGGCTCATAGATATATATATCGAAAGTTATAAGTTAAGTTATTAAGTTTAAAAGTAACTTTTAAACTATTGTTGGTTAAGGTTACTCAAACCCTACATTCTTTCTCCAAGAAATCGAATTATTATGTAATCTCTCAATTCATAATCAAGGCCTGAAGATGCCCAGGTATTGGGCGAAATATAGCCAAATTTATTAAAAATGAAATATTTTTAAATTAATTTCAACTTTTTAATCCCTGAGGACCTAACTTTAAGAAACCCTTATAGTTTCGTTCCTGTGACTGTCTTTCAGTCACTCTGTATGGTTCCAATAACTTTTGAATCAAAAGATATAATGAAACTTTCCATTATTAAACATTGTTTTGACGCGCTCACAGGCAAAATATAGCGATACATGTACAGATATAACTTTGTGTGCGTCCTATTTCTAATATAGTGCGTCCCCTAAAACTATATTTCTTCTGTTACTAAAAATATAAAAAAATATGCATATGTAACTCATATGTGAATGTGACTACACCTGATATTAGTGTTTATGCCTCATTCAAAAACTGACCAAGTGTTAAGCAATAAAAAAAGTAGTTTTGCTCATTAATGTAGGAGTGAAGTGAGATTATGGACAAATTGTCCAGGAAAATAAGGAATAATAGGGGAAATAATTTATAAAGTTTTGAAACTTTGTAAAAACTCTCTTACGGTGTGTAGCAATAAGAAACAGTAAAGTTTCCCCCTCTTGAGGGGCGCGTCCCCCCTCCCCCCTCCTCAAAGTCCCAAATTTACTTATTTTTCAATTTTTACAAAAAACGGTTTATTTCTTGAAGAAATGTGTTAAAACCAAAAATGTTTCTTACATAATTCTCCACAAAAAAAGTCCTATGCATTTTTTAAGTGAGACATACCGTTTTCGAGATATTGTAGTTGGAAAAATCCATTAACGCATTTTTGCGAACCAACATATCTTAAAAACAACACTTTCGATTTTAATGAAATTTGGATAGTAGGTTATACTTAGTCTATTGTTGATCCCATAAAAGTTTCAACCTTCTGCGCCCATTATTTTATCCTCCACATGTACACAAACATACATTTATTTAGACCTATATCTTCAAAAGTACTCAACTGATTACTATGAAATTTGGATGGTTTGTCAAAAGTAGCTCCTAGATAGCCCCAAATTAATTTCAACCATCTGCGGTATTTACATTTTAATAACTTGACACTTTAATTCATAATAGAGAGACAAAAAATTGATCGACAGACAGACATAGAAAGGTTACCAATTTAGAAAATTTAAAGAGTGCAGACGGTTGAAATTAATTTGGGGCTATCTATGGGCTACTTTTGACAAACCATCCAAATTTCATAGTAATCAGTTGAATACTTTTGAAGATATAGGTCTAAATAAATGTATGTTTGTGCGCATGTGGAGAATAAAATAATGGGCGCAGAAGGTTGAAACTTTTATGGGATCAACAATAGACTAAGTATGACCTAGTATCCAAATTTTATTAAAATCGGAAGTGTTGTTTGTAAGATATGTTGGTTCGCAGAAATACGTTAATGGATTTTTCCAACTACAATATCTCGAAAACGGTGTCTCACATAAATAATGCATAGGACCTTTCTTTTGGAGAATCATGTGAGAAATATTTTTGTTAATAACTCTTTTCTTCAATAAATAAACCGTTTTGTGTAAAAAGTGAAAAATAAGTAAATTTGGGTCTTTGAGGAGGGGGGAGGGGGGACGCACCCCCTCAAGAGGGGGGAACTTTACTGTTACTTATTACTACACCCCTTAAGATTGTTTTCACAAAGTTTCATAACTTTATAAATTATTTTCTCCATTTGCTGTTATTTTTACTAATTTGCCTGGACTATAAAGAAAGAGAGCAGACTTAGCCTCAATGTCAATAGGTGATAATGCTGTTTGGAACGAGGTGCTATTTAATTTTCTTGAGCAGTGATTTTTGAGTTTCTTGAGTTCTTTTTGAATTTCTTTAGCAGTGCTATTTAATTTTCTTGAACAGTGATTGCCACTAGATTGATATGCTGAAAACTTTGCCCTTCCTCACGGATTTGGTTTCGACTGATAAGTACGTGTAAGTAAGTACGAAAAATACTTATAGAAAAATACGTCTACAACTGCGGTTTGTACCTATTTCTTATCTTATAATTTTCGTTAAATTGCAACTGTTGATTACGAGTTGCTGAACTTACAAAGGCTAAATTAAGAAGAATTAATTGTTTTACTAAATTAATTGCTTGGCCCTTCCGGGACTTATAATTTGGCTCCTCAAATAGGCCATGATTTGCTCTACCACATCTCAACAGAATATACATATTTGTTAACGGAGGAATGGCGGTGGAACCTGACGTGGATTCTCGAGAAGACACCGTGGAGCGGAAAAACCCAGGACAATGGAGTTGGTCAGTCACACTTCGCCTCAAGGTCGGTCATCATGAATATTCACCTTGCCGGCAATTATTCCAATACATATGTGAAAAATTCCAAGCTTCTAGAGATCCACACAATCCTTTACATGTTTTTCTGCAGTCTAACTGCGTCTTGAGAGTCCAACTAGGTCGAAACTATCTTCAGTAACTTAATAATATGATTTAGCTCACATCGGTTGTTAAATAAGACCAAGCGTCGAGTGTTGCCATCGTAATAAGCAACCACACAGTCGCTGAAAACTGTTAGTTCGCTTGACGAGAATCAGTTCGCTTGGCAGTAGAAATATCTTTATTTGCAATTTGGAATCATTTATGTTTGAACATTAAAAATAAATATTATGAAACTGAGATTGCACGGGATTTCCGTCGATGTGAGACGGGTCTAAGCAATGAGTATGCTTAATTTTCCCGAGTCAATGTTTCGATGTATTTAATTTTTAAATATTCCCCCTCCAAGTAGAGCGATAAATGCCTATCAAGTATTTCTGATCTCTTTGCTTGTGTGTCAATGGCACCACTAACACGCAGGGTACGTTTGGGATCACTAAATTTCGAGAAGACCAACCAAACTACCGTCCGCATTCTTAAGCCTTCGGTTGTTTTAGCGGTCGACCGGAGTGGTTGCGACCGCGGTTAGTTCCGTTAGTAAACCTCAATGTTACTTTTTGTGGTGCTTACTTTGAAAGTTTAAAACATTACGGCTCTACTTCATCCTACATTTTGAAAATTTTATTTATTATTATTATTTTTTTTTTTTGTTACTACTCAGAAACTTAAAACTATAGAAATAGTGAAGTTTGTATACATGAGCACTCGTACTAACTTGCCGCTCAAACCAAACTAGTTTATTTTTACAACCTAGTTGATTGCTACCTTCCATCGAATCCCTTGGCAGCAAGTCTGCAGCTTGATGCACAAATGATGGAATACCTTTTTGAGGTTATATAATGATGATAATGAGCTGTGAACGATCTACTTTAAGGGGCCCACACACTTACAGTTTAACTGCAGGCCGTTATCGTATACGATTAACGTAAGGCCAAAATCTGAGACCACCACACATTACCCGTCCACCGGCTGCAGGCAATCGTAAAGAACTTCAGATCTGTGCCTGTATGCGCAATACTCTGTGCGATAAGTGCCTGCAGGCTTTAACTACAGGCCATGAACTGCTCCAACTTCAGTCCGCGCGCTATTTCTGAATGCGTAGAAGTAAACATTGTACGTTTAGCAATTATGGGTTAATTATTGTGAACCAGTAAAGAAAAAAAAAAAAAAAAAAAAAAAAAAATGTTGGACGAAGAAGTGGCTTCAAGAAAGAGACACTAGTTTACACAAGTCTTTGTTTCGTGAATTGAGGCATTCCCATAAAGAAGATTTATTAAACTATTTGCGAATAAACTAAGACCATTTCAACAAAATTTTGCGATTGCGGTTTCACCCTTCATTAGTAAAACGAACACAAAAATGCGCAAGTCAATAAATGCAGATGATTGAATATTTTCTTTTTAACAGTATCTAAAAAATGTAATTATAAATTTAAAATGTATAATTTATCAGAAATTATTAATAAATTAACTAAACCATTATAAATTATTTAACTAAAGAATTATTATTAAATTACCATAATTAAAATTTAGTTAGCGTACGCTTCGTCTTCAGCTCTTTTATTTTCCATAGACATGGATATTGGATATAGACGATACATGCCTATGAAAGCTGAAATAAAATTTGGTTTATGGTCAAACATGGTGTCATCAGTCCAAAATTTTCTAACAATTTTGGCATGCAGTCCGACGGAGGGAAATAAACAAAATAAAGATGATTCACTCTACACGACTGTAGGCCGACTGATCGTGTAGGGCGGCATTTTCCTTGAGGCACAGGCCGGACAGGATCCTCGCCTCTACCCTCCACACACCTTCATTCCACCTCCCACTGCAGCCGTCATCCTAAGAAAAACTGACGAGTGTGTGGCCAAGCTCCGTGGACTGTCAGATCATTATCTTCAGTTAAAATATTAGTGTGTGGGCCGCTTTAGGGTTGGGACATCTATGTCGATGTATCGAAAACATCGATGTCCCAACCCTAATCTACTTGCTCTCAAAAAATGCGGGTACTTAATCGGTTATTATTAAATTGAGGTTCCAGGATTTTGGCTACTAGTATTTATGGCATTAATAAAAGGCCAATTTTTAAAATGCTTGTTCTGGAAAATTTTTGATTGTGCGGCATTCATTTTCCAGCTTCGTACAGCAGTGTATTTAAAGCCGCCATGACACTAACCTCACAACAAACCGCTGGTCGACCTGGTTAGTGATTTCTAACATACCCTTAATATGAAGGTGCATGCTCGCGTATTGTTTTGGCAAAGTTAATGTGCATATTCAAGTTGCTGTCTGATTTTAACAGACTGAAATAGAATGCTGGAGGCCCCTCTAAACAAGGCCCCCTCTGTCTGCATTTATATTGTATTTTATTATGTTTGTTTGTTTCCTTCGAAACCCATAAGGGGGAACTCTTGGTAACAATAATAGAAAAGTCGAGAAAAGGTTTTATTTGTGAGACGGAGTCGCACCCTCGAGTCATGTTGTCTGGGGGAGAGAGAGGCACCAACAGACAATTCAACGAATCGACTAAGCAATTCACTCCCGTCTCTAATCTGCGGCAAAATGTTTAGAGCACCTCTTAAGGTGGTTCCACAGCTAGCGGATACTTATTTGCGGAGGGCTATATAGATAACAAAATATTGTCGGAGAACCGTCGAGACGGAGGACGGAGTCGTTGTTTCCCTCCCCTCGAGTTTCGATCGGCCAGGTTATAAACATAGCCAATTATAACATCGTTTTTTAAACTTGAATTTAGTTCTCTTGCTTGAAAAAAACTTGTTTAATAGGATTATAGATAAGGACTTTTATGGTTATATAAATAAGAAATAGGTATATATAATAAAAATGATGAAGGAGCAGATATAATAAGCACAGATATAAAAATAACACGGACAAATACACAGATGAAGATAAAACACTGATAAAAACGTAGATTAAACACAGAGTATAATAAAAAAAATAATGCAGGAACAAATGAACAGATACAAATATATTATAATAAAACCATTTTAATATAAAAACTGAAGGGAAATAAGAAGAGAACGAAGTAACGAAGTGAAGGTTTCATGCACTACACATATTGGTTCAAGGGCAGTTATAACATCGTTTTTTAACTTGAATTTAGTTTTCTTGCTTGAAAAAAACTTATATAATAAGATTATAGATTAGGACTTTTATTATTATATAAATAAGAAATAAGTATATAATCAAAATGATGAAGAAACAGATATAATAAGCGCAGATATAAAAAAAACAAAAAAAACACGGACAAATACACAGATGAAGATAAAACACTGATAAAAAAACGTATATTAAACACAGATGCAATGCAGATTATAATTAAAAAAATGTAGGAACAAATTCAGATACACAATAATATAATAAAAAACAATTGTAATATAAAAACAAAAAGGAAATATGAAGAGGACGAAGTGAAGGTTTCATACAGGTTTAAAAGCAGCACCGCAAAAAAGATGGTTTGGAACCAACTTTCTGCGGTGCCGCAAAAGAGTCGCCATTGATGAATCCCTCCGTGCCTCCGTAAATACGGATCCGCTAGCTATGAACCCACCTAGACAGACTTCATCTATTTGCTATCACAAATGACCTTGGTAGAGTGTAGAGGCTCTCTGAAGGCTGGCTCTCGTCAGTCGTCAGTCCTTTCAGCAAGTTACAAGCCCATGGTAGGTACGATTTCGGAGGTTGAATCCGTACCTCCCTACTTCTCGCCCAACTTGTTTCACCATCACGTTAGGAAAGAGACGATTCCTCGTTTTTTTCTCATGGATTTTTCATCTGAAAGGTATGAAGTTACCTCAAAGATTTAACATTTTCAAATGCGAACAAATAAACTAAAGAAGAGGAAAGAACGTAGACACTTGTAGATGTATAACATTCCCCCCCTCCATAACTTTGTACACAACAAAGTTAGTTTATGGAGATTATACTAGAGAGCTACTTGCTGAAGATAGTAAATACTAAACGAACTGAGTTCGACGGTGGGCCCTACACTACATCCAGTTGATTAATGGATTCTATTCATCTCTAGGGTTGGGACATCAATATATCTGAATCGTACTAATATTGAACTCACGACATTGACGGTAATAAAAAAATACGGTAAAAACTTCGAAATCAGCTATTTTTTATTTTAATAATCGAAAAATTTTGGGAAGTTATAGCGACTTGTCTTTGTATCGACTAACATCGATGTGACTGAAATCGTTATTGGTTTGGTTCGTTGTCAAACACCGTGGTTTAACTACATATATTGATGTCCCAACCCCTCCCCTAATCATCTCTCAGGCTTCGCTTGTCCCTTGACTTTCTTTACGTGACAATATCGAAAATAAATGAAAATTAAGTTTAGATGAAAATCCTATTTCTTGTAAAATAAGTAGATCTAAGTTAAGATTATTGATATATTAAATAATTATGATTTGCTGGTCTTAAAATAAAAGTTTATCTTTAACTTTTTGCATTGAAATAGCTTTTACTGGACTTATTGTATGTATAAAGGGTGTTTTATGGTTTAATATATAGGTACATATTTCTGTTTCTATATTGTTTTTATGTTTTTTACTTTTCCTCACTACTAATAGTAGAAAAAGTATTGTTTTTCACCATACATTTTTTTTTCGAGATTTCAACGGAATTATCCGTTTTAGGTGTTTTTAAGACCTCCTGAGTGGTTTTCAGCATGACGTATGTATGTGTGTTATCATCGTAGCGCCCAAGGTATTTAACCTAGAGAGTTGAAACTTGGCAGAAAAATCAGTCCTAACCTGTAGTTGTGCCGCCTGGAAAATCAACTTTTTCCGCCATTCTCTGTTTATAGTGAAGTTTGTTGGACAAATTATGGTGGTGAGGGTAGGTACTGGAGCGAGTAACTTATTTTTCAACTAAACCACTTGACTCGCCCTTTCAACTCTGCCATTTTACTTGAATTTTGTTACACTACTCGCCAAACTGTCTACACAAAGTTACGTTTGCAGGCTAGTACTAACTCAGCTGCCGTAATCACATAAGCTTGGTTAACATGGGTATGTTAACCAAGCTTATGTGAGGGCCACACCCCTCTGCCTGTGGTTGTTTTTTCTTGGCTATTTTTCCCAATTCCTCATAGGTTCTCTTCCTCATCTTATTTTTTTTTAGCTAATTTTCAAAGAAAATTACGCTATTGCAATGGCTTCTAAATTTTTGAAAAATTTTTCCATGGAAATCTGTTTTAGACTATTCTGAATCGATTCCTAAAATTTAACACTTTTTATATGTATATATGTGTCACTCCAGATGATATCTCTCCTTAAGATGCACTTAAAATTTTCAAACAAATTTTAAAATGTCAATAATATCAAAAGAAAGGATGTGTCCACATAGGGGTCAAATTTTGATTATTTAGGGTCAAAAATAGCATAAAAACGTGTTTTTTTCCATTTTACCCCCCTCTTTTATGAAAATATGATAAAGAGTACATAATAACAATTACTGTACTCTTAAAGAGCTTTCCAACGACATGCATCTTGAAGGGTAAATACTATTTTGACTTTTGTACCCCGTACCCGTGTGTACCCAAACATTATTTATTCACCCATCCAAATTCTAAACCAAAATTTTTCTAAATTATCATAAGCCAATAATACGCATATTTCTTTGAAAATTTGCTCATTAAGTCATGGTGCTTGACTAGACTTTTTTTTTTTAATTATTTATAGTTTAATAATACTAAATTAGGACTTAGCAATCTTAGAAACTTGAAATTTTGTATATAGGTAGAGTTTATTGTACAAATAAAGGAAAAATAAAAAAATC
>KZ651892.1:99790-127622 GCA_001010745.2 Gerris buenoi
TTGTGTTTTATCTTATTTTAGCTTGAAATATGCTAAAAATAATATTTATTATATCATGCCGGGCGAGTTGAAAAAAAATGACGTCAGAGTGAAACGTAAACAATAACCAATGGCAGGGCTTGTTTTCTTGACGTTTGTGAGCGGGCTTTGAATAGTTACTAAAGCGTGGCCAACCTTCTCCAGCTTAAATGAAAAAAAAGAGTGTTGTTATGTTGGTCCCCTGGTTTAAGGGACACAACCTCTCGGCAAAAGTTGGCTTCAGCCTCTTATCAGTAATTGCTTAGGATTTCGATTCTATGCTCCTTCTATATATATAGTATTATTCTAAGAAAATATAGGTATTAAAAATAATATTATATTTTAGAAAAAATAAAAACACGCTTTTATAAAGAATGTACTAAAAATTAGAAAATAATTACTTTTAAACAGTTACAGTACTACGAGCGATCACTCTATGTGGGTATGACACTAAAAATAAAGCGTGGGGCGCTATCAACTTTTGTTTCATAATTATGAATTCAAGAATCCACACTTCATATTTTTGAGAAGTAAGGCATAGGATTTAAGGAGGAATTCGTTCGTTGGGGTTTTATAAACAAAGCGCCCAACGCTTTTAATTTTTATCTACTTGCGGCAGTAAAATGAGGCATTATTGAACCGATTTCGGGCAGAGAAATGTAATTTTACTGCCTAGCCGGTAAAAGTCAGGAAAAATTTTACAGCCTAGGCAGTAATAGTTATTTTACAGACTAGGCAGTAAAATTTTTACTTTTATAATGTTGGCAATAACATTTTATACTATTATCTCTATCTTATAACATTTTATATTATAGTTTAATAAGCAGTATTTAATAAATAAACGTTTTAATTTTAAAATAATTTGTTTGTATTTTGTAATTATGTTAAATACGTTCAATGAAGAGTAGATCTTTAATTAAAAGAATTGCTGAGTCACTGGCCACACTGCCGCGTCATGTAAACATCCAACATCTATTATTATTGAAGTCATTCTAGATTAGACTAGCTACTTTTCTTGATTTATCCTAGTTACTTCATTTCTTTTAAGCAATCGAAGATATTTTTAATTCTTTTAGTAATTTGTTAGTAAAAATATAAATAAATATATTATATTGCAATATCATATATCATAATATATTAAATGCATTATTCATTCAGAAGTGACGTGTGTTACAAACGCGTGTTTTGTATTTTGTTGTTATAGATTCAGTTTGCTTTTTACTTATTGTTATTATTCCCAAGTTTCATATTGTAACATTAATTTTAGTTAATACATTTATTATCTTTATTAATATGACAGTGACAGAGTGATTAACTATTAGCTATGTTGTATTAATAAAGATAAAACTTCAACAGTTACATTTTCCTTCCGCAAGTAGATAAAATATTGTATGCAACAAGGCAGCAAGGAAACATTTCTGACTCGTTTATTTATTTCCTGCCTCGGCTTCGCCTCGACAGTCAAATAGTGTTTGTTTACAATTAATTGATTTTGAATTTGACTGCCAACATTTCTCAGAAATCTGGCGATTTATCGACTAATACTAATAATTTAGTAAAAATAATTACTGATTATTGTATTGTCATCGGAAATACATAATCTGTGCAAGTTTCAGCTTTCTAGGTAGTCGGGAAGTCCGTCAAATTTACGTTACAAGATTCGCCGCGGACATACAAGTCAAGTTAATTAAAAGCGTGTAATAAGGTTTTTATATAATAATAAATCAGTTAGTTTAGAACGGTCACCCATCCAAGTACTGACCACGTCCAATGCTGCTCCAGAGCAGCAGTGAAGGAGCAGCAGGAGGAGTTTTAGTGGCCTCTGAAGTGAGGAAAAGTTCCGAGGTACCTCGTACCCAATTTTTTTTAATAATAAAATGCTCTTATTCTACTACTTTTTTATTTGGTTAACACTAACAAAATACGTTATGTATCATGTGCGTTATAAATATTTTAAATATCAAAGAGTTGAAAGGAGTTTAGCTCTGTTATCGCTTAACACGGTATGTACTCACAAGCAGCGCTAACCTTACTCTTACTTTACAGATTTATTATGATATACACTATAAAAATTTTATAAATACTCCTGTTTGTCATAGAAAGTTTAGAATTATGTTAAAAAACTTACAGAATCAGCCCCCTGTTCTCTGTTCACTAATATCAAACAGTTTCAAACATTTTATTTGAAACTTGATAGTTGTTCAACGTCGACCGATAGTTCAATTACTTGATTAGAGTGAGATCAGCATAATGTGGGCTTGGCCTGTTTAACAGCAGACCGCCTTCTCAGCGTTATCTCGCTTACCAATATTTGGGAAATTAAAAACAGCTGATCAATGGAAAATCTATATCTCCGTATCCGTATAAAAACCGGATATAATTATTTAATTACAATTTTAAGAATCCAACGAGGCTACCCTGGTGATACAAACAAGGCGAGTCATTTAGTTGAGTTTTTCAAATAACAGTGCGTACTTAAGTAAATTAAGAGTCTGTTTATATCTAGTTTACTTCAAAATGGAACGTAGAAAGGAATCATATAAATCAGGATCCTCGATATGTTTCCCTACATATTGCTTAACATTCTTAAAAATTACTTTACAGTCGTAGTCGACCCTTAACACCGTATATTATGCTATCGTAGGTTTGTTCCAACCTCTCAACCTCCTGTTTGTATACCGTTCCTTTATATCTTCTCACAGAATGAGAACATTAGGGAATCATTTAAGACAGGTTTTATGCGCATGCGCTAACCGCTAACCTTTTACAGTTATCAAGTCTTATTCCGGTTGGAAGGACTTTGTGACTAATTAATCATCGCACGGTATTAAAAACATTAAGGAAACCCCTACAGATAGGGTACCATCTTATTAACATGTGTGACGATTGACATAACACTGTGCATGTCTTACCACCCGGTAATTGGTTTTGCCAGTGGTTCGTTTAGTCAGTACGGTAAACTATTCGCCAATAATCCATACATGCATGGATCAGAACAGCAGCGTGGACGACGGTACGAAACACAGTCCCAGGTGGATTAAAACGGCGTTTAACCATTATCCATTGCGCATTCTCAAGGATGGGCCAGCTTAATTGGAACAAACCTTATTGGCACTAGTATAATTAATGTACAACAATGGCTTACATTCACTCCTTTTACAATTCTGAATGGAACCATTATCGCATGATAACTCAATATAGGTCCGTTTTGTAAGTTGTAAAAACTATAAACAGGGTTACTCGACTGAAAAATTGAGTTTTTATTTACTTGACTATTATTGTGTCTAGAAAATTCTAGTCGACTCGAATAAAATGTTATAAAGCCTAGTTTGCCCGGGTCGAGTATTTTAGTATTTAGTAGCCACGGTCGAGTAATTTAGTAAGAGTCGAGTAATATAAATTTGGTATGTGTTAGCACGTCGTTGAATTTAGTGAATTAGTATGTCCTCCCAGGGACGGGATATCGTTCCAAAAGCCTTACGTTTAAGTTTAAACCTGTGCCTAAACGAATTTGAAAAATAATTATCGAAATAAATAGGACACGCGTAGGACGAGAAATTGGATTTTAAAAAGAAATAATTGTGGTGCTTCTAATAATCTATTACGAGAACTGGCTGTAAAAGATCCCAAAGAATATTTTGGAGCATTGAGAATGTCTGAAACTAATTTTAATCAATTGTTAAACATAATAACATGTTTCATATATATTCTTGTACGAATTTAATCGTAGAAGCTTCTGACCACCTGGCCATGATGTATACAGAATTGTCAACAATGCAAAAGTATCTACCTTTGCATCTCCGGAGATAAGCAATTCACAGCGTACCAACATTACTAATGTACTGGACTAAATCAACATGTCCGGACTGGTAGAAGCTGAACTAGGTAGAGGGGGTAAGCTACTAAACTCTACTACATTGCACCCTCGACCGTGCTTACTAGACCGTTACACTCGACTACAACTAAACTATTCGACTAATAACTAAATTACTCGATTAAAAACAAAGTGTCCAAACGAGTCGAGTACTAAATTACTAAAATACTCGACCCGTATAAACTAGGCTTTATAATAAGGTTGAGGTGGGTCGAGTACTGAAATACATGTTAATCGGGCTCAATTTTAGCTATTTAGAAAGATTCCGTGCATCTTACTTGTTGAATCCTTGTTTACTGTGGTTATTTAAAGTAAACGTTCGTATTAATTATTGTTGCGATGCAATGGAGAACATTATTTAAGTCGCTGTTAATTGACTTGACATCGCATGACTTTGACATTGGACGAGCTTGCTATCTATATCGAGGTATCTTGATCGTTTTTAACCAACTATACTGTTATGCTAGCTGTGCATTTTCACTGAGGTGGTCTTGGTGAGAGATCTCGAGTGCTTCCAAGGTTGTTTCCCGGTGCACTCCCGGCTTGGCTCGCGCAGTTGGTGCCTAGTTATGAACTGCATGGAATCCATACACGAGGACAATCTTCAAGCCTGCGAGCTTCTCTCGCCTCGCATTGCCTCGGCGAAAGTATACTGCGGGCATTAATGATAGGGGTGCCTCACTTCATTATTCTTCAGCTTCAGTTAAATAACTTTATACACCATAAAGGTAAATAATTCCTGATAAAAATAAGTATAATTGAAGTACGCCTAGTGTGAGTGTGGCGTAAACACCGCTGCGCGGCAACCTGAAGCTTGATCGGCAGAATAAGATTGGGCGTACTTATTCCTATTAATTATTGATTACTGTCGGGCAACCTCAAGTGCGATGAGATAGACTGACACTGTTGTGTTGTGTTGGCAGGTAATTACGAGGGAATCGGGGACGTGAAGAATAACAATGTGAGGGACTCGTGGAGCGACATCACCGACATACTGGCCGGAACTGGTGAGGCTAGCATCCACTCTACCTCCTTTATAATCTCACATTTAGTTACCTACAGTCCAACTGGTTTCCTGGAAAAGTCACAAATTGTGACACGATGTTCTCCTTCGGTATCGAATTATCTACTTTCGATGTAAACATAAACAACTGCTAAAAATTTAAATTTTAAATTATTCATTCCCTTGATGAAGGTAAATGCATGGTAATTAAAATTTAACTGGGTCCGTTAATGATAATGCCACAAGCATAAACTGAACCCTGTTTAAAGAGAAGATACTTGCCTTATTAAAGTTGCAAACTCCTCCTCCTAATGTGTGAAAGCGTAGTCTCCCATATCAATAATCCCATAAGGAGGTTAGCTGTCTCCTCTCTTGTGATCAATCAGTTGATCAGTAGATTCATCGGTCATTTTGCTTCCAGTCCGTCGCGAACTCTGCGCAAAATACAACAGCAAATCTGTCCGCCGCGGACAGCCACTTCCTGTTTGACCAGGATGATGAAATTTTAGAGTCCACAGAGTCTGCTTCCTGTTTGACCGGGCCTTTATTGTGTGAAGATTAAGAGCGCAAGTAGAGTTGATGTTAATAGAAGAATGAAAAACTGAATGCCTTTCCACAAAATGAATAAAAATAAGTATAATTGAAGTACGCCTAGTGTGAGTGTGGCGTAAACACCGCTGCGAGGCAACCTGAAGCTTGATCGGCAGAATAAGATCGGGCGTACTTATTCCGTCGATTTCAACAAATTAGTTTTCGGCCTAGTATATTGTTTCGGAAAAGTATAACTATTATAAATTTAAAACACTTAAAAAGTTTAAGTATTATTGCAAATTTTACGTCCAGGAAACAATTCCTCATTTTATATTGCAGCATCCAACATTTCGTAAAGAAATTTAAATTAAAAATTCCTTAGAATTGTTATTTGGTGAATCGGTCATTAATTTGTAAACACAAGCCAGGGAGCCGATCTTCACTCATCCTGGCACGAAGCCGTGTCTTCTAATCGACTTCGAGAATGATCTTTCAGCAGAGGCGTTGCCTACTGATAGAGCTGGGATTATTTCTGCAATGATTTGATAATCGGGAACTAGTCTTTATCACAGAAATTGATTAAATCAATAGGTCTTTGCGGGTCTTCAGATTTTCCTAGCCCTCAATGTAGAGCCTTTGAAAGAAACCCCCACAAACTTTACTTGCCCTTTCCGTCACTCGCCGTTTTATTTTTCTGATAGCTGGCACTCAGTGCATAATCTTTAATCTATACTTTTCTTGACCACGTTATGGCCCTGATGTTACTTGTAATTTTTTTTATCTACGATTGATACGAAACGCACGATTAGCGAGTTTGTTTACATTTAACAAAACTAATTTTTTGTTTGTTTAATTAAAGTAACTATAAAATTGAGGAGAATAATACGCCTCCCGAAATAATTAATTCGGCACAAGATACAACTAATAGATTAATGTCATCTTTATCAAAGAAATACGAACTGACATACAGGATGTTTATAAAAATTTTTTTCTGTATTTATTATTAAAATCCAACAATCGTAGATAAACTTGGTGGGTAGGCTTCCGCGGGTAGACTCGTAATAAACAGCTTGGTTTTCTGGTGAAATTTTCCCTTCTGGATTGGTTTTCCTTTGGGGAGCTAAGGAACACCGACAAAGGCGACACCTGTCCGATTGCATCATCCCGACATAGGATAATCCTGACTCAAGGAACCCTCAGGGAATCCAGGTATAATCTACTTTCCAGAAAGCAAATATGAATATGCTGTCCTTCACTCCACTTGTCAGTATGTCTTGTTGTTGCTTCTATATACATGAACTACGGTACGCAACTCGTGCGAAAACTCATTTTGTTTTGATCGTGAGGTTTTACTACCCTCGCTTTCGCTTGGCGGCAAACTTCACACTCGTAATCATAATGCTACTTTCCGCACTAGACGCGTATTGTACTGTTTTGAAAGTGGAGGAAAATATTGTCGAAATAGAAATATGTACTTACTTATTATTAAATTAAAAAAGTACTATGAAAATAATGGTCGCTACAAAAAACTACTAAGCTGTCAAGTGACTATAAACAAATCAATTTAAATCAAATTATAATCATTAATAATACGGAGGGCCCGGGTTCAAGTCCCGGCGCAGGAGTCTATTTTTCTCTGCTTGTCTCCCATTATTATGATTATAATTTGATTTAAATTGATATTTAAACTTTCCGTAGTATGAAAACTACCAAAACTTAAATAATTGAATTTAGAATTAATTGTACAAGGTACAGGTACTAATTGAGTACTTTATAATCATAAGCGTTAATTCTCGATTTAGTTCTAATGTCATAAATTGACTTGCTAAATATGTATGAATATTGAAAGCTTGGATGTGGGGTATAGTTATCAGTTACGGTAGAGAAGAATCATTCTCCCGCGTAGCTTAGTTGGTTCAGAGCATCTGTACTGGAAATACGGAGGGCCCGGGTTCAAGTCCCGGCGCAGGAGTCTATTTTTCTCTGCTTGTCTCCCATTATTAATAATTATAATTTGATTTAAATTGATATTTAAACTTTCCGTTGGTAGTTCCGAAAACTACCAAAACGTAAATAATTGAATATAAACAAATCTTGTATTGAAAAAAAAGTCATGGGGGGGGGGGGGGGCATAGGGGCCATGATCCCCCCCTCCTTTGGAGCCGCCACTGAGACTGTAGCACTCTTACACTCTGGCTTTCAAACAGAAAACCGATGCATTTATTATAATTATTTCAACTAGCTCTAAAACTAAAGATTTATTCAATGCTTGTTCTTTTCGAATGTTAAATTTATCTCATACGTTTCAAACTATTGTTTACTTTGAAAGTAATAAATATAAAAGCAAATATAGTTGGTTTACGTTATCTATGGGATTTAAGATGGGCAACCATTTTGATATAAAAAATACTGTTTAAACTTTTGTTGAAATAAGCTTTGCTGAGTCATCCGTTGAGATAATCTAATTATCATTGTAACGACCCCACCATATTTTAAAATACATTTTTCCATTTTTTTTTTTATTTTGGTTTCGTTAATAAAACCAAAAGAAGAAACCCCTATAGTTTCGTTTATGTGTCTGTCTGTCACTCTGTACGGTTCCAATAACTTTTGAATCAAAAGAGATATAAACATGAAACTTTCTAGTATTAAAGATCGTTTTGACGCGCACACAGGAAAAATATAGGAAACTCAAAATGATCAGCTAATCAAATCCAAAATGGCGGATAACTCACGTCACGGGGGAAAAAAATTAAACTTTTGACTGGGGTATCAAATGAAAGGTATTGAATAGTAGATTACAAAAATATATACCTTGAATATTATTGATAGAATGTATTCCCTCCTGTTTCATCACGTTCCTGAGTTGAATTTGTAATTATCTTTTATTGATATATAATATATAGGTACATCTTAAAGAGAAGCACTTTGCTAGAAATTAAACTTCTGAAGATCAGACTGGGCTCAGTTTTAAGTTTATCACTGCTGCCAAGGCCAAATTTTGTGTATCTAGTTCTCTTACAAGAGATGTTACACACTATTCGTGTTAAGATAGAATCGCTGATAAGTTATGCCAATTGTTGCATCCATTCTGAGTGTGACTTGTACTTGAAGTTGAATTTTCCCCAATTAGGTTGCAGCAAAGACAGAAAACTTTATCGGTTGATACAGAAAACTAAAGGTACTCACGGCGAAATTCTTCTCCATTTATAAGTTTTCTTTTATGATATACAGTTTAAAATTTCTTCTTTTGCTTATTCATTTAGGCTTATTTTGAACTAAAAAAATTTCTAAGCGGTCTCCACTTATTGGTAAGACTTCCAGGAAACAGGATTTTTTTTTTTATTGATTAGTGATTGTGTGTTTGTTTGGCAGGTTACTGGAATGGAGAGGAGCAGGTAGGGAGATGTGTGGAGGTGAGGTTACCCAGCCCTCTGTATAACCGAGATCCTGGACCTTACTTCACCCCAACTTCATCGAATCACCGCCTCACCAAATCACACTTCCTTCAGGTAACTCACAAACTCAGATTGTTTGGTTGGCTCTCTCTAGTTTGTTTGCATGTGATCTTGGGTCTTAGGTATGTCAGGTGCAAGACTGCACCTGCAGGATATCCCTCTCCCTGGAGAGCATCCTGCTGTAATTTGTAATTTGCACGGGGTGGAAAACTTGGCTCACTTTCTCCTTAGATGTGCTATGTGTGCCCACGAAAGAGATTACAAGTATTTCCTTCAACTTCACCCTTTAAAAAACCAACATTATTGACTCCACAAATGTTGATTCTCTATTAAATATTTACCAAACTTCCCATGATTTAAAAGTATATCACTATTTTAGCAATGTATTATTAGACTAAGATCCTTTTTGGATCTTATCTGGTCACAGTGGTGACACTATTTACAAGAAAAAGAAAATTGGAAGGAAGTACAGAACTGATGCTAAGTGGTAAGAAGCTTAACCTCACAGACTCAGTAAAATATCTAGGTGTAATTTTGGATAAAAAACTGACCTGGAAACTTCATCTTGAAGCAAAACTGAATAAGGCAATGGCGGCCTTTTGGGTATGCCGGAAGGCCATTGGTCCCACCTGGGGATTACAACCTAAAGTATTGCACTGAATCTTTACTGCCATGGTGAGACCAATTATTTCCTATGCATGTGTCGTCTGGTGGCCAAGGATATCCATAGGAACTGCAAAGAAATCACTTCAGCACCTTCAAAGAATGGCTTGTGTTGGTATACTAGGAGCAATGAAAACTACACCAACTCTGACACTTGAGGCTATGCTATGCTTACCACCTTTAGAGATATACCTCAAGTACGAAGCTATGCTAGCTTCATATCGCCTGCACTGTGCTGGTTTATGGATGGGATATGAAAGTATAGGGCATAGTGTAATATGGAATTCTATCACAGAAATCTGCCCGGAAATAGTGATGGTACAGGACTCTATGATACCACAGTGAGATTTTGACATTATCTGGGAGTATCTGCTTCCTTCAAGACAAGACTGGGAACCTGGAGATGATCCTCAAATGCTATCAGGAACAGACATGTGGTTCACCGACGGGTCCCGAATCGAAGAATTATCAGGAGCTAGGGTTTTCTGTGCAGAACCCCCATATGAGCTTAGTGTGAGCTTAGGCAAATATGCCACCGTATTTCAGGCAGAGATATATGCAATTTTGGCTTGTTCTCAAATTATCCTGAATAAAAAAATATTTTAACAGACAAATCAGAATCTACTATGAATCTACTATCTAAAATGAAGATCAAGATCAAAAAATAAATAAAATTGATGAAAATATACAAAAAATACTAACATTAATAAAACCCATAAATGAAATGAAAGAAAAAATCTGTGATCTGGAAAAATCTGTTAAATTCTGCTCAGATTCATTTGAAGAGTTCAAACAAACAATAAATGAAATTAAGAAGAAACAAGTAAAAATCGATAGCGAAAATCAGGACTTAAAAAGCAAAAATCATTCACTTACAAGAGAGGTCGACCAATTAAAAATGTCGATTGCAGACCTTGAACAGCGTTCTAGGATTCGTAACATCGAAATTTCTGGAATACCGGAAACTAAAAACGAGGACTGTTTTGCGGTGGTAAAAAAACTCGGTGAGGAAATAGGAATAGAAAACCCCTGCGAAGATATAGAAATAGCTCACAGAGTGAGGACCAGTGTACGCGGTAAAATAAATCCTATTATTGTTCTCATGAAAAACCGACCAATTAAAGAGAAATGGATCAAGCAATCTAAAACTATAAGGCTTAAAGCCAGCCATATAAATGGACAGTTTCCAGAAGAACAGAACGTGTTTATAAACGATCATCTAACTGCACACAATAAGCGACTACTGTGGCTAGCGAAAAAATTTAGGACCGCTTATAACTACGACTTTATCTGGAATAAAGAGGGTAGAATCTTACTGAAAAAAAATGAAAATTCTAAAACATTCAGAATTATTAGTGAAGAAAACTTGAGAACATTAGATGTCTACAGTAAAATCCCCGAATTATACGCGGAAGTGAAAGAACAAGAACATAGGAAAAACTCTGCCAACTCTCCAAATACATCGCATCACCACAACCTGGAAAATATTACAAAGACCCCATTAAACTAAATTAACAGTATTAAAATAATATTACAATAATTTAATTAAATAAAAATGAACAAAACAGAATATTTAAATAAAAATGAAACTTACATCCAATAAAAAAAACAAAAAAACTGAAAATGGTGTATTAAATATCCTACATCAAAACATAAGAAGTCTTAGGAGGAACTTTGATGAATTGTGTGTTTTGCTTGAATCCGCACATATCAAATACGATATCATAATTTTAACAGAAGCACGCACTCCACCAGACTTCCAACTAAACTCATTCCAACTGAAAGAATACAATACTATTTGCAGCACACATTACTATAATCAAAACAGTGGGATAGTGGTATATGTTAAAGCTGAGCTGTATCCAAATATTAAAGTCCAAGAAACAACTCTCTCAGATTGCAACTGTTTAGTTTTAAATTATAAAAATAAAATCAATATCATAACAATGTATCGCTCACCAAATGGAAATGGTAATCTGTTCTTGCAGGAATTACAAACTGTTATAAGAGAATCCTGTAGGCAACATACTGTACTGATCGGTGACATTAATGTAAATATACTTGAACAGGAAAATAGGATCTTTAGCCCGTTAGAAAATGAATATTTAACGCTAATGGCGGAAAATAAGATGTTATCTTTAATTAACACTCCTACAAGAGTTACAGAAATGTCTGAATCAGCCATCGACCATGTGTTTGTGAGCGATACACTGATGTCACTGGTAGAGGCTGAGGTAAACGAAACACATGTAACAGACCATTACTCATTAACCGTAAAAATTAGTAACCATAAACAAAACACAGATAAAAGTATTTTAAATGAAATAAATAAACCCAAAATAACATTTGATNATGGCGGGTGACCAAAAAAAGTTTTTAACTACCATGGCATGTTATACATCAATTTAAAGGTTTTGAAGTGTAGAAAAAGAATATGCAACTATTACACTTAATATTTAAACTTAATCGTATAGAAACCGGCGATTATAGCCTCACGTACTTACGTGAAGCGTGCCTTGTATCTTTTCAGTCTTTCTTCTATATAATTTATTACTAAAAGTCAATTTTTTCAATGACAAATATATAATTTTTTAGTTCACAGTGGGCACATCGAATAAGCAACCACTGTATTTGAATATTTAACTATTTAGTTTTGAAAACATACTGTTCAATGTTTGAATTTTAATTAACTTACGATTTAGTTCCACAAAATTATCATTTCGAAAAAAAAAACAAATGAAATAATTATGCCACAAAATTTTACAAACCACATAAAAAAAAACCAGCAGATTTTACAAAAAAATAAAAAAAACACATTAAAACAATGACAACTCAAACATAAACACAACATATACAAATTCTCAGGTGATGACGGAAAATACTTCAAAGGAAAATGGAAAATGAAATGAAATATCGACAACAAATTTAAATTGATAAAATGAAAATGATGATAAAAAAACAAAACAAATAAAAAATTGTAAAACAAAAAACAAAACAAAAAGCACCTAATCAACGTCACAACATGGCAATGCAACATTCAAAAAAAAAAAAAAAAAACTCTGACAGCCAGGCAGCGATCAAAGCATTGGTTGCTGCACCAAGGTATACATCTAAGCTGGTTGCTGAGTGCAAAAGCTATCTTAACACTCTCGGACAACTTACCAACGTACAACTGATATGGGTTCCTAGACATTGTGGCATTGAGGGGAATGAGATGGCTGATCAGTTAGCTAAGACCAACTGGGTTCCAATTCGACCCCAATTACACCAGAACCAGTTGTTGGCGTGCCACGTTGTAGAGTGAAACATTCCATAAGGACATTCATGAGGTTAGGTATGAAAAGAATATGGAACACTGCTTCAGGTATGCGACAATCTAAAATGATGATCAGGGAACCATCTCAGCATCTTACTAGATCGCTGCTCTTGCTCAAAAAACAAACCTGTCATCTTTTGACAGGATTTCTTACTGGACACTGTAGGCTAAAACGACATCTACATCTTCTTGGCCTAGCAGATAGCCCAGTGTGCAGGCTGTGCAAGGAAGAGGATGAAACCCCTTCTCATCTTATTAGCAGCTGTCCTGCATTAACACGCCTGAGGTGGAGAATCTTTGGCTTAGTTATCCTGCCAATTGAAGAACTAAGGTTACTTCCCCTAAGCAAGGTGCTTACTTTCTGTGGGTCTGTCAGCTTGCTAAGAGGATAGAGTTCTATAGGCTGGACTATTAAACCGGGTTTGCACCTTGGATCCACTCATAGGTCTTATTGTTTCGGACTTTTTTCTTAATAAAAAAAAGTCCCCCGGAAAACGAATGGAAAAAGATAAGATAAATGGAAAAAGATGGAAGATAAATGGAAAAAGATCCATTTTATTGAATATATGAATTTATTGTCACACATTGAGTAAGCTCTTAAGAGTACTGTAAATTAAAAATAAAATAAATGCAAGCAATAATTCATTACAAATTAAAAAAGGAAAAAAAAAAAAAAAATTAAAACAGTTATAAAATAAGTACAATTGTAAATTGATAAAATATAATTACAATAGAGAGTTTAAATAAGACGTAAAAAAATTAACGTTATTCGTCTTTCAAATGTCAAACTTATTGCGAAAGCGTACGTATAAAATCGTTGTACTGTGAAAAGACGTGATACTTTAATCTGTCACTGTTGTCGTATCACTTTTTCACTTTATTTTTTTTTACGTTATTTGTGTTTATCTTCTAAAATACAAGAAATTTAAAACAAAACTGTCAAAAACAAAAAATATATCGTCCACTTTCACTACGTCTTTTGTTTTGTTTTACTTAAACTCAATTATGAAAACATAAGACATTTTGTTATGACGTTAAAATTAAAGTATCACGACAATAAAAAATATGTCTTATTTAAACTTTCTATTTAAACTAAAATTTACAGTAAATATAAGAAAGAAAAGAAAAAGAGTCAATCGAGACTGACTTCAAAAAAAATTATTGGACAATCTGTCTCTGGGTTCAATGTATACTATTCTACAAAAAAAGTTTCCTCAGTTAGAGTCTAATAACTGTAGATCATCAGGAGACTACTTCAGCAATTTTGTATCAGAGATTTTCTGGTACAATAACTTTGAACTTATTTTTATGATGATTGATGATGTACTTATTATTAATTTTTTTTTGTTAGGATAATGAGAGGAGTGTGGACGGAGAGGAGGAAGATGTGGAGCGTGCACTAGATGTTGAGCAGGAAGATGTGGAGCATTCATTAAACGTGGAGCAGGCAAGGCTGGAGGAGTTAGTGGCCATGTGTTGTGAATATGAGAGACAGGCTCAACTAGAGAGAAACGGAAGACTCACCCAGAATAGAATCAAAACTAACGGCTCCCTCACAAGGGATAAGAGACCTCCTCTATCTCCTTCCCCTTCTCCCAGGCTGCAACAGTCCTTCTCCTTCGACACCAGGTACCTCAATATGGTCCCTTTGAGCTTGCTCTGCGGGCAGCCATTCTAAAATATAAAATTTTCACCTTTCGTATTCACTAACCTTACCTGAAATCTAAAGCTTTTTTAATTCATTTTGGAAGGTGTCCGATAGATAACTATTATATTATCTGTACTTGTGATTAACAATAGAATAACACAAATTGTTTAAAATCGCTTGCCTTTGTTATCTTCGCAGAAGTAAATTTTGTTCTTTCTTTTGGAATACTTTTGTTTGGAAGGGGTGAGAGGCTAATATATGACTGCAAATAACAAGATGCAGTTTTGTATCAAACAGATTAATAACTAAATGTAGTTCTGTATCAGAATAATAACAATGTAGTTCTGTATCAGATTAATAACTAGATGTAGTTTTTTATCAGAATAATAACAAAATGTAGTTCTGTATCAGAATAATAACAATGGTGTAGTTATGTATCAGATTACAAACAAGATGTGTGTGTTTGTTCTGTATCAAATATTAAATGTTTAAGCAACATTGTATGATTATGTATGTTGTTATTTATTACATGGTAATACGTTAGTGAGGTCAACAGTTGTAGCAGTCAAGCACAGAAGAGTGTAGATATGAAGGCACCACCTAGCTACGAGAACATGGTCATGTTACCAGGCAGCCCCCGACCTAGGATTAGAACCAACCCTTCCAAAGATGGGTAATCAACCACTTTCTACTTTCAATACCGTCCTCTTCTTCCTTCTGTGGGGCTGATTTTATGTTTCAAATTTTTTCCTAGTTCTTACTGATGAACCCTGAAAGTTGTTTTATTTTATTGATTTCTTTTTTTACTTTTATCATATTTGTAGTTGTTCCAGTCAAATGCAGGGCCGGATTTAATAATCTTCCGCCCCTAGGCACTATTTTTACTCCCCCCCCCTTACCCCCCTTAAAAAATTACCCACTTACTATTCATTTATAGAAAAATCCTGTGGAAATAATCCAAACTGATTTTTGCGTACCCAACCATATTTGGTCAAAGGTTGTTTGTTTATATCACTCAAGACACCAAGCACCCTCGTCAGACCAAAATTTGAAAAAGTTTTCTCAATATTAGGATTTTATGTTTGGTTAACAAAAATAAAAACATTTAGGTTACATATTTTTTAAATTTAACGGCAGGTACAATGTAATAAACTATTAAAATCTTAAAAAAAAACTGGTGGATACCTGGTTACATTGATACTTGGCTTTGTAAATTGTTTCCTGATATCAGAACAAAAGATTGTTCAGAAAAGAAAAGAGAATGTAATGGATATTTATTACACTAATAAAAATATCCATAGCTAAATAAAAAATGGTCCGAGACAACTCAGACAAACTTTCTCATATATACGAGTTCATAATTGCTTAGCCCAGTGTTTTACATTTACATATTACTTTTTGTATTTCATTTAATTATTATTAAACATGACATCAAAATTTATCATAAAATAAACTTCTCCTAGGCGGGGAATCAAATCCAGGTTCTCTCTCCGTCTGTGTTTATGTCATAGATTCGCATTTAAATGGACTATATTTTTGGTTTTTCAAATCAAAATCGTCGGAACCGTTTTCAAGAAATATTTTTTTCTCACGTTTTTGGGGTAGTGCTCCCAAATTTGGAGCTTAATTCATTTCTAATTTCACCTCGGGGTATGATTTTTCTGAACATGTATGCCAAGTTTCGTCAAAGTCAGCCCAGTAGTTTAGGCTCCAGGCGTCTGCACAGACAACAGACAGATATTTTTTAAAACCCACTTTTTTGAATCCAGGGGACCTCAAAAGTGTAAATCCAACAAAATTGAATTTTCGCGCCATTATGATACTTTCTCTTTATATGAGAAAGTAAAAATAAACAAATATTTTAATTTTTTTTTCCAATACTCCTGTTTTCGTCCCACGTTGGAATTTTGTCAGCTATATCCTTATCTATACAAGTCCAACTACTTCTGGAAAAAAAATTGTGGATTTTTGAAATGGTGGAATTGAAAAATTTTAACACACTGTACACTAAATTTGCTTTACATTGGTTTTATTCTTGCTCTTATTGCTGAAAACTCGTCCATAATGTCATCAACAGCCATCTTAGCGATAAGCCTCGCGGCCGCTGCCCCCCCCCCCCTAGTGCTACCGCCCCTAGGCACGTGCCTATAGTGCCTAGTGGGAAATCCAGCACTGGTCAAATGGTGCACAAAAAGAGCTCGTAGTGGAAAGTTCTGGTGTAATTGTTTGTAGTTGTTTATTTTATGTTTTTTGGGGTTCTAAACACGAATCTGAAGTTGTACAACAAAATTTCCCCCCGCAAATATGAGAAATCATAAAAAAACCACTAAAAAGTTGAAAAATAAATGCCACATTTGGCCAAAATAAGTGCCAAATTGCCACACTTTATAGTGCCACATTTCGTAAAAATAAATGCTACATTTTGAAGGTCTCAGATCATGACTTAATGAGCAAATATTCAAAGAAATCTGCATATTATTGGCTTATGATAATATAGGAAAATTTTGGTTTAGAATTTGGATGGGTAAAAAATAAATTTGGTGCACATAGGTACGGGGGCACAAAAGATAGCATCAATTTTTATCAAACCACCATGAGAGTGTCGACCATGGTTTTACAGACCGAAACTTGCTGGTGTTGACTCTTTTGAGATGCTCCCTATTTGTTTAGTGATCACGCCAGATGCTGTTTAACTTTATTGATTGGAGAGTCAACTGCTCTCCTATATGAAATATTCAGGCCCTTTATTCATTTATATTGAACTGATTGATTTAGAAGGAATAATTTGCAGGGAATATAATATATTAATTAAGTCCAATGTCAAATTGCAAGTTGCTACCGCAAGTTCGTAAGTTATCGAATGAGGATATCCCTACCGTCGATACTTGCTTGATCTGGAGATCACTGGACCGGTTTCGGCTAAACGCCATCTTCAGCAGAGTCGAAGTCTCTCGTAGCACTCAATACACTCATCGAGTCTACATGAGAGAATGAAGTTTCTTCATGTAGACTCGATGAGTGTATTGAGTGCTACGAGAGACTTCGACTCTGCTGAAGATGACGTTTAGCCGAAACCGGTCCAGTGATCTCCAGATCAAGCAAGTATCGACGGTAGGGATATCCTCATTCGATAAGTCCAATATATTTAAGAATAGAAAATTTAAATTTAAAAATAAAACTTGTGTATTGCTGTTTTAGGAGGGATTTTAGTCACGAGAGCAGTGAAAACAGGATCCCTCTGTGTCTGGAGACTGAGCATCACACTCCAGCCTCTTCTCCTTATGTCAACATCCTACCTTCCATGCTCTGCCAAACTAGTCACAACAACCAACAAGTAGAGCTACGTAACAAAACCCAAGAGGAGGATGAAGACTCAGAGAGGAGGTCTTCTATAGCGGAGACAAACGCTAACAATAAGTACAACTTCCTTGGCTTCGACCCTAGGAGAGAACCCGACAAGTACGATAACTTAAACGGCTCCGATTGTCTTAACTCCAGCACCGGCTCCGAACCTCTCAGAGCCGTCCTACATTCGTCTCCTTCCTGGACCAGTCCCACAATCGATTACGACTCATACCCAGACTATGACACGGTCGATGATCAGGCTGACATCAAACCCTCCAAACTATCCCTACCTCTGGACGATCGAGCCTCTCCCAACTCTAACGAAATCGAAGCCTTGCGCAACGAACGCACCACCATCATGAATAGACTTGCTTCCCTCAAATCTAAAGTTTCCGATTTAGAACTCCAAGAAGAGCAACAAATGAGACACGTAATTATTCATTATTGCTTTAAATTCGAATCCTTTGAAAAATACTAAATAACTAACTCAAAATAATACTTAAATTATTACCTTAGTTGTTTATAGTTTGGTGTAGTTAGAAAACTCTGAATTTTAATAGATTAATAAATTAATAATAATGTCTATGAAGCGGCTATCACCAGGGTCAAGCAGATTGCTACTTTGGGGAGATTAACAATATCCAATTATTGTTATAATGTATTGGTTTCAGTTTGTAAGGGTATATAAACATTTTATTATTTATTTTGTCTACTTTTGAAGAACGAGGGCTTCAAGAACCAAAGGATTGTTTGGGGGACATGCCGATCTAATCATGTCTAGGACAAATTGGAAATCGAACTCGGAGTTGTACAGATGATAAACTTACGATAGGCCAGACATTTGTCTATATCCATCATGACAGATTTTCCTTTTTTTCTAATTTGATGTCAGAGTTGCATTCAAAAGAATTATAAGTTGTGTTTATACTTGACGTTACTTGAGGAAAGTGTAACGGATTCAACTGCAATTTGTTGAAGTAGCAAAATGTACTAAGTAAGACTTTGTTTGGATCAAGAGGTGCATATTGAGAAATGTTTTGTTTTGCAGGGTGAGATGGAGAGTGCACTGGTGTGTGGGGAGGTGCAGGCTGAGAGAGAGAAGCTGAAGGAAGAGGAGCTGAGGGTGATTCAACTTAAGTGCAAGATACAGGAGTGTGAGATAGAGATGGAGAAATGTCTTGCCGAGCAGGATTCCAGTCAGAAACAGTTCAGGCTTATCACTGACAGAAGTAAACACATCATTCAGGCGTAAGTACCCATGAAAATATACCTAATTTGTCTGTGTTCGGGCATTTAGCTCTTGTCTTACCTGATCTCCCTTCTGTGTTGGTATTTCAAACCCAAGTCAAAGGACTCTCACATTACCCATCAGTTGCACTTTTGGATTCCAAGCTTCCAATATGTAACCGAGCATTCCTTACATCTGGTAAACACTGTTGGAAGACAAATGTTGATTGCAAATAAATCCAATGTAGAAATGGAATACAATATTTCATCAAATTATTAACTGGGACATTATCAGGAATCAATATTTTCTTGAAAGTGGGTAGTTTTACTTAGACATTATGTGCAATTACAATAATTATGTTGATTTTTCAATTTAGTTTTTCAAACACAGTCAGACCTCCTTATAAAACTTTTCTGTACAACAAAAATCCCTGTGTAACCCTCAAATTATCGTTATATAAGTGTTTCTATTGAACAGGGGTATCCAACTCCAGTATTTTAGAGGTGTAAGACAACTAGCACTGGTCGAGCTGTTTGGCAGTTAAAATTGTAAACTACTTTATGATCTTTTGACATTCCTCGAATTCTAAGATGTGAACAAATATTGGTTGTCAGACATTTGTACTATTTTGTAAGTAAAAAAAAAAAGAAAAAAAAAAAAAAAAACGAGCCTCAGTGGCTGTATGAGATGTGGGGTTGTTTCGAGTGCACGAGATCTCGGGTCTGAATCTAGCAAATTGACAAATTAATTTATTAATTTATTTCTTAGAATTAAGCTCAAAATCTTTTGAATGGTGTAAAAGATTTAGTTACAATTTTGACCGCCAAATAGCTCCGACCAGCAGTAGTAGTCTATCACAGGTAGATAAAGAGGGGAGTTGGAAATCTTTCCGTTTAAGGATTCTATGATCGCTGCTATAGAACAACAATAATTTTTCTACAATTAAAAAAATGTATAGAAATAAGGATAAAGATCTGACAGACAAACTTTCTGTGATTAATATTGGCGGTGCTTGTGCATTCTTTTATTTTCTTAGAACCATTTTAGGAGTTTAATGTTCTAGTTTAAAATAATTTTGTGTATTCTACCAAAGTTTAAGTGTAATTGGAATTATCTTTGCACAGATAGATAAATTTTTAATAATAATTTCTTTTGTACTTTGCAATCTGTCAACTGTAAGTTATATTTTGCATTATTGTTTTTTATTGCTTGATATGTAATTGTGCATTATGTTAAGTTTCTTATTTATTATTATTATTATTATTATTTATTTATTTATTTTTTTTTTTACATATGAATGTAATTATACTTATTTTATAAATATTTATGTTGTTGTTATTCTTAAAATTCTTATTAATGAATATCTATGTACGAACAGCATTAAGGAACATAAGTTTCTCTAAAAAAATTGTGTAACTAAATTTCTATACAGCCGTTGACACTTGCTTAATCTGAGGATCACTGGACCGGTTTTGGCTATACACCATCATCAGCAGATGAATATACTTCTCCTTAGCCGAAATGAACTCATAAAGTCTACATGAGAGTGTGAAGTCTTCAAAATGAAATTGAATTTTGTTTGTATAGAGAAATTATTTTTGTTCTATAGAATCACTTTAATATAGAGAATCTGTGGGATATAGAAAACATTCGTTGTATAGAGATTTTTGCTGTACAGAAGTTTGTTATAAGGAGGTCCCACAGTATATCCTTAATAACTTGTTATCAATGACATTTGTTCTGAGATTTGATGCATCCTAGGGATAGAGATCATCCAAGCAAACCTCTCTTTGGAGCTGAAGTCCTAACTCAACAATAATAATCTTATTTCAATTCCAGGGAAGTGAGACTTGTTTTATATTGATGATGTAAGCGATAAATAAGTAAAGTGGTTGATCAAAATGATATTTATATGGGTACAAAGGTGTAAGGAATGAAGTTACAAGTTAGGGTAGAAGTTGTTAAAGTAATAATGTGTTGGTAATGCATATGTTGTCTGATCAAAAAGTATCCCACCTTAATTTTTATTGGTGAAACAAATGAAGCTAGGGGGACGGGGCTTGGTGTACAGTAGTAGGGAGGCCTGGTGTACATGCTCTTTTTTTTAAATGTCTGCAATATGTGCTAGTCGGTCGTAGGCCATTCATCAGTGAGCAAGTGGGAGTGAGTGTCGGATTTTTCTTTCAGAAAAAATGACAGATAACATTTTGTTTAAAGCTTGGCGATTCTCAAGTGGAAACAGTCCCAAAGATTAAACAAGTGTTTGGGAACGAAGTGATGAGCACATAAACAGTGTGTACAACTATTGTACTAATTATCATTACTTTTTAATACCACAATATGTTGGTCAGGATAACCAACTTTTGTTAGATCAGCTACTTAAGTGGAGTGATGATCTGTTTCAGACTGGACAGCGAGCTTAACTCTTGCCGCAGTCATGAACGCAGAAAGGAACTGTACGAGTCTCTCACTCACCAGATAGAACTTCTAGATGCTGAGAAAAAGGTATGTAGTTCTACCCTCATGGTCTCCGCTTTTTAAATACTTAAAACGTTTCCTGTATTCAAATTAGTTTTTCTGGCAAGTTCTTTTTCGTCGTAACATATCGGACATCAGGTTGGAATTAAAAGTTAGAAGTGACGGAGATAAAATTGATTTAGTTCCAGCTTCATTCAAATGCTAGATAACTGATTGTCTCCAAACAAAAGATTTGTTAAAATCAACTTGGACTTCTGCTTTCAACTTAATCTTTACAATAGTAAGTAAGTTTCTATTCTATCTTTGCAACGTTGTTTGGGCTTAATTTACGTTTGATTTGAGTTTACTCTACTTCTATTTGTACTATTGTACTAATTGTACTAGATATTTGCTTCAGAGATTCCAGTTTAAATGTAAATGTCGGTTTCAACTGTTTAGGGAGAAAAATTTACGGACATATCAACCTATTTACAAATTTAACTACAACATGTATTGGGGAAGGGGGTAGGTTTTACCTCCATGTAAGTTGATCAAATAATCAGGTCTAATAGAATTATGAATAATAGGAATGAGCATAATTCTTGCTCGTCAAGGGACCCCTACTATGATTATATCCGATAACGCGACCCAATTTAAAGCTACAAGTTCGGTCATTGCTCAAACTAGTAACCAAATTAGGTGGAAATTCATCCCAGAACTAGCCCCCTGGGCAGGAGGGTTTTATGAGCGACTTATTTCCAATGTTAAGAACTGTCTGAGATGGACTGTAGGTTGTGTTAGGCTCTCTATTAGTGTGTTGGAGACTATCCTTTCTGAGGTAGAGAACATGGTGAACTCTCGTCCTCTTACATACATTACTGACAGCGACTCCAATCGGGCGCTGACCCCATCTCTTTTTTTGATTCCCCACCTACAAGAAGCAGAAGTTGTTCTTGAAGATAAAGAACTGCCAACTTTATGCCAAGCAGATTTACATGATACCTGGCTTCGACACCAATCGTTGCTGGACAATTTCTGGAGAACATGGTCTGATGTCTACTTACCAAGCTTGCGGGAGAGATATCAATATAAGGTTAAGCAAGGACGTATCCAAGCAGGAGATCAGGACAGGTTTCATTGTTTTGTGTGCAAAATTATTCCACTTATATGAATTAAACTATTTGTTAAGAATTGGCATTTGACATTACTTGTTTTATATAACAGCATATTTACTTCTTTTTTTAATATTTTAAATAAAATCAGTTCCACTCTTGCTTTTATCCTACATTCTTTAGGTTATGGAAACCAGACAAGTCAAGTTGAAGTTAATATATCACTGGGTAGATTAGTTATTCAAATATTACTCAAAATTAAAGTGGTCACCTTTCAAGTGACATACTAACAACCAGGGCTCGATTTGAGGCGGAACGCGGCGGAACTGCGTTCCGGGACATCTCTCTCTGATAAATTAAAAAAAAATAATCGGCACTAAGATTTGCACTAAGAGTGTGGGTTTCTATCTAAAACTGCTTAAAATGCTGTTTTTGAACGTTTATTTTTGAAATTTTCCCGGACCCCCCTTTGGGGGGGGGGTTAGAGGGTAGGTTGCAGTTCCGGCACCTCAGTTTCTTGAAATCGAGCACTGCTAACAACAATTTGATTTTTGGTCAGCTAACTAATATTCAGGATCATGAAATCCGAAATAGGCGGGACATGGCCACTCTCCACCAGTTTATATTTTTAAAATGCCTACTACCAAGACTCAGACGAACTTAGCTGACCACATATTATTAACCCTGGAATGCTAATGGTAATTGGATGGTTGGTTTAAAGCCTCAACTAAAGTTATTTTATTTTATGAAACATGAAAACATACTTTGAACATCAAAACATACTTTGACAATATAGTGTCAAATCCTACAGCTGGCATTACTAAACCTTCGTCGATTCAACTATCATATGCAAAAAATATTTTTTGTTGTTGTTGAAACTACATTTTTATAAACAGAAAACTATTAAGAACTCAAAGTAAGATCCTTTATCAGACTAATCTGAAATTAAGTGAACATTGATGCAGCAGGCCCCAGGCCAAAAGCCCGAGGCCCTTTGCTAAATGCTCCAGGACCCAGGTTACCGGCCACTGGTCTCTGGCCCAAGGCCAATTACCTTAGGCCCATTGCCCCTTACCCTTACTCTAGGCCCGTTGTCCTAGGATATAGGCTCATCCGTCGACTAATTAATTACCTAAGTTTATTACTAAACGTTAGTCGAATCGACGAAGTACCTTTGATAGGAATTTAACAGAAAACAAGTGTATGCTCAAAAAGACTTCTACTACTACTCCTGCAGGTGTATTACCAGTCAGTACAAGTCAAGCACTGCAGAATAATGGGGTCCCATCACCATCGTATATGAGCGCAGAAGGTTGAGGTTCAAACTGTGCTCGTCAATTTGACTACCATTAGCATTCCAGGGTTAAAAGTCACCTAAAGATTATTAAAGTATACACAAAATTCTAGCTTGATGATAGTCAGACACTTTTTTTCAAACTATGTCCTGGACTATAATTTTAAATTTTAAAGGGTAAACTATAAAAACAATACCATTATACTTTGACAAGTTAAAATTAACAATCTCTATAAGAATTGTTGACATTAACTATTTAGAGAAATATAATTGATTAAACTGTTTAGTGTAATACAATTTATATATTTAGGCTCATGAGGACCTGGAGTTTAGACTGCTGGAGGAGGAGGCTAGTTGGCTAAGCCGAAGGGAAGACGTCCAGAAAGAGATGGGCGAAGCTGTCAAGGAACTCCGCATCAGACAGGAAAGACTGGCCCGGCTTGAGTCCCCCAGATCCACCTCTCAGATAGACATCCAGAGGGTCAACCACCTAAAAGCAATAGAACAGGTGACATTCTGCTGAACTTACTCACCAGCATTATATAACAATTCCAATACGTATATTGAATTTATACAAAGCGCAGATACAGCCGTCCAACACTCATGTACAACATAGATTGCAACCTCTACCAATGGGAGGTTAATGTAATAAACAATTCCAACAAATAACATCTACAGTCCCGATATTGTAGGGGGGCCTCACCCCCAGTGCCAGATTACTGGGCATGCCTGACTGGTAGAGAGTTGGAGTACAGAGACTCACTGAACATATCACCATGGTTACTAAAATAAAACACGAGGAAGTAAAATATCACAATTACGGTGGTCCAAAATCTCAAATTAAGTTTACAGTCCTAGACACCATGTCAATTTTTTTTATTATGTAAGTAAAATAATTCATTACAAAACCAAAACTAGCCTTAACTTTTTTATTTCTGCATGTTTGCATGTCGGTTGTATGTATGTGTCAGATCCGACTTTATTCAAGAAAAACTGGCTGAACATAATCATCATGTAGGCTGGGGTGAATGAAAACACAGTCCCTGGACGATGCGCCAATTAATAGGGTGTTTCAAAATGTACCTGGGCGCTGCAGCTATAAATAGGTTAATTAAAATTAATAAGATAAATAATAACTCAACATAAGTTTCTTATTCTTTTATTAAAATTGGTTTTAATAATTTCTTAAAATTACAGGTTGTAATATTATTCTTTTCTTTTTAAATCTTTAAGAGCATTAGGCATAATTTTATAACATTATCAATTTTTTATGTAGAAACTTGGTATTTCAAAACAATGAGGAGTTTGATTTAAGTTTTCTACTCAACTTAAATAAAATTAATTCTTAATAAAATCTTTACTTTTTTACTTTACTTTTGTATTCATGTATTTTTATGTTTCCTTTTTCCTATTTTATAATAATGTTCAGAAAATTCATTAAACTGAATTTTAATATTAGTCGTTGAGATTCAGTCACGAGGTGCACCTAACCTCACAATCAATCTTTGAGCAGAGACAAACTGATCTCTATCTCTAGTTTAAATTTGTAATAAAATTTCTACAATAAGAGTTCTACTTGCGCGTGATGACTTCCTGATATATACGGACGATTGTAGATTTGATGATCGCTGACTGCCTCTGCTGATCAGATGATGCTCGGTGCTGCCTTGATCTAGCTTGCGATCTAATTAGCCGATTCTCCGAATCGTGTTACTCAGCGTCTCGCTGACTGGACGAAGCTACCTTCCGTAGTCTCACTCTTGCATGATGCTGCTAAAACTTGAAGCTCAGGATTATGCAATTAACTCAGCACATGGTGTCTTGTAGACCATCTATTTCACCTGCCTTTTCCTACGTACGAAATTGGTGCCCTACAATATTACATTACATAATTAGTATCTTAACTATACTTTTACATTTGAAAATAAATTTTATAAAATTTTAACTTACAAAATTTTTTGGAGGCGTTGTAAATTTTAGAAGATATGCTTCTTTAAAATTAAAAAGACATTAAATTAGATTCTTATGGGTTTCACTACCCCAAATGACATAACTACTTAAATTTCTCAGAAGAGAAAGAAATACTAAATCTACATAAACTTTTTTATATATATCTGTGGACACTTGTCCAGAAACATATCCCTGGTCTACGGGGAAACNTTCTCCGAATCGTGTTACTCAGCGTCTCGCTGACTGGACGAAGCTACCTTCCGTAGTCTCACTCTTGCATGATGCTGCTAAAACTTGAAGCTCAGGATTATGCAATTAACTCAGCACATGGTGTCTTGTAGACCATCTATTTCACCTGCCTTTTCCTACGTACGAAATTGGTGCCCTACAATATTACATTACATAATTAGTATCTTAACTATACTTTTACATTTGAAAATAAATTTTATAAAATTTTAACTTACAAAATTTTTTGGAGGCGTTGTAAATTTTAGAAGATATGCTTCTTTAAAATTAAAAAGACATTAAATTAGATTCTTATGGGTTTCACTACCCCAAATGACATAACTACTTAAATTTCTCAGAAGAGAAAGAAATACTAAATCTACATAAACTTTTTTATATATATCTGTGGACACTTGTCCAGAAACATATCCCTGGTCTACGGGGAAACGTGCCTACGTTTGTGCGTTTTAACTGTACAGCTTAACTGTACAGCAGAGTCAGCTACGTCTGACTCCTCGTGTTACATCGGAAAAGCTTCACTTGCTTATCTCAAGCGTGCAACTTTACAACAAAAAAATTAATAAATAATAATTAATTTTCAAGCAATCTTCGCAAAATTTTTACAATTAAAATTTATAATTCACTATTAAATAAATTCTAAAATTTATTACAATTTCATGTATTTGCTATTTTGTACAAATTCGCCGTTAATTATTATTTAATAAAATAATTAGAAAAAGTATTGCTCCCACGAATCCTTATGATTCCCACAGATGTCCCAATTGAATTCAAATGCGTTCAATTTCCAATTTGATTGGCATTTTCAATGACAATCACAAAGTCGCAAGGCCAAAAATGTCTGTTTTTGGCTTAGATTTGGGCACACCGTGTTTTTCGCTCGGACAATTATACGTGGCATGTTCTCACGTGGGTAAACCATCCAATTAGATTGTGTTGGCTTTAGATGGACTAACCAAAAGTATTGTATATTCCATTACACTTAGAGATTGATATTGTTTTGGTGAATTTTCAAATAAAATTAAGCTATTGCAGTGGCCTATAAAATTTTTTGTAATAAGAATTTTTTAAAATTTCTTCCATGGAAATCTGTTTCAGACTTTCCTGAATCGATTCCTAAAATTTAACACCTTTTTATGTATATATGTCCATACGATATCTCCTCTTAGGATACACTTAAAAATATCAAACAAATTTTAAAATGTCAATAATATCAAAAGAAAGGATAAGTTCGTTTAGCAGAATTTTTGACAATTTAGGGTCAAAAATAGCATAATAGTTATTATAACGTGTTTTTCTGGGTTGTCCCTTTTTTTTATATCATTTTAGAGTTCGTAGACGGGGTCTTCAAGGGTTTTTTTAATAAAACATGACTCAGAATTTCTTCTTCGATTAAAATAAAATCGAAGAAGCTGAAAAAAGGCACGTCTATGCCCCGGAGGGGGGCGAAATATAGCCACTTCGTAACCCGTCTACGAACTCTAAAATGATATAATAGTTATTTACGCACCAAGGGAGTAAAGTAAGTGATTGCATCCTGAGCGATAAAGTTGGTTCCTGAGGCGAAGCCGAGGGAACCATAACGTTCACTCCCGAGGTGGAGCCGAGGGAGTTAATTATCGCGAGGGTGCAAGTGATTTTTACTCCCGAGGTACGTACAAGATTTTACCTCCAGAAGGGAGAAAAAAAAAA